>RJWT010018785.1:0-18714 GCA_004365215.1 Cuniculus paca
TGTATCCTAACATTTCGACAGTCAGTATCTCATTTAACATGTGATGCTGCATAACAAATTATTCCTCAACTTAGCAGTTTAAAGCAATAACAACTAATGATCTTAACATTTAGGTGCACTGGAAAGCAGACCATGGCTTAGATAAGTCCACAGTCTCACAGACTGAAATAAAGGCGTCAGCCAGGCTGTTGTCAACTCAATGCTGAAGTAGGGAAGGTTCCATTTCGACACTAACTCATGAGGCTGTTGGTAGCACTACTGATTTCCCATGTAGGCTTCTGCATAATATTGACTGCATCCTGACAGTTGGATTCCTCCAGAGTGAGGAATTCAAATGAAAGAAAATGATAGAGCCTCAAGTTCTCTTAACTCTAATATTTAAAGTGATATTCTATCACTGTGTCATCTATTATTGATTAGAAGTTACTAGATCTAGCTCTACTTAAAGTGAAAGAATAATAGCAGGTGCTGGAGATCAGTAAGGGCATCTGAAAACCTCCCTACCATAAAATTCACCACATGACTTTTCTGATCCAGCATGTGCTGCCGTGCTCCTTGCGACAGGAACAGCAAGCTTTGAGGACACAGATTCATATTTGAGGGTAAACTGAGCCCGGTGGTGGCCTACCTTCCAGCTGCAGAGACTATGAAGTTATGTACAATTTCAACATTCCTTTAGCTGGAAACATCCTAGAAATTAGCACATAGGGCCTGGGTGGTATTGGAAAGGAGCAGAGCTGAGCTCAGCTCTGATTTGTTGGTGATAAAATACACAGCATCAAACAAAGCTTGTAGCAGATGAATTTGACTACTACCACATAGACATAGTACTTCGATCTCAAAGTAAATAATTTCTCCTCACATAAACTTATTTTCTCTTGAATTTTCATTTTCATAAACTAAAAAGGGCAATCCTTAGATATGTTACACTTGAAGTCAAAAACTCAAATACCTTGGGGATCAAGTGTGTGTATGCATGTGACTTGAACAAAATGAGAGAGGAGATGAATGGTAAGAGACTATGATTGCAGAAAGGTCTCATGACAGCATCTGAATTCCATTCTAAGGAAAACACTAAACATGGCAATTCACATGTGTCTATGCATCAAATATTTTTCAAGTTTGCCAAAACATGAACTCACAGGTCTGGAGATTGAGTGATATCAAGCAGATACCCCAGCGACTCCTCAACAGAACTTTGAGATGTGGTGAGCCAGACCTTGCTCAGAGGCATAGGAGGTTAGAGCTCACAAATTTGAGCTCAGAGTTTTTGAATAAACAAAGCTTAAAATGTGCACATTATCTCTGGTTCTGGCACTTCTTCTGAAAAAGCCCTCTGCAAATAAGCTAACAACATGTTTGGGTAGGAAGCTTATGCGTCTGTGTGGGACAGAGCGTCTTCCCGGAAGTACATGAAGATGGTATCCGGATTCACCACAAGCAATGTGCTAGCTTGAGCCCAGCAAGGATGCACAGGCTAGCTTGCTTCTTGAGGGTGTCTCTAAGTCAGTTTGAACCATAGAGAGCCCTAAACAGGCTATGAGCAACGTGCCACTCACTGCTTAAGTGACAGGCTCAGGGCTAAGAGCTATTTAATCTGTATTAAAGGTGACATGGAAAGCAAAAGACACATCGCTGGGCAGGTTTGGTTTTCCACCGTCTCTCTTGTTAGTAAGAAATGAAGTCATCTGACTCACACTAGTAAACTGTCTTGCATTGCTGCTGTAACAAATTACTGCAAACTTGGCAGTTGGAAAATTTACAAAAATTTATGCTTTCAAAGTTCTGGAAGCCAGATATCTGAAAATGCTTTCACAGGGCTAAAGCCCAGAAGTAGATGCTCTTGTTTTGCTTTTTCTTGAGGCACATCTCCTTGCCTTTTCCATCTTCTAGAACCTCTTTCTTTACATTCCCTAATGCCTGCTTCCTCCATCTTCTAAGTGAGCAACATAACATCTTCAGTCCCTCTCAGCTTCTAGCACATCAATTTCTTTGTTCAAATATTTCTCTGCTTCCCTCTTATAAGGACACTTAAGATTACATTTTGGACCCATCTGAATAATCTCACTACTTAAAAAGAGTCTTAATTTAATTCTGTCTGGAAAGTCCCTTTGCCATAGAGATGTTGTTATTGATACTAACCAGCTTTACTCATTAGTCATAGGCTGTGTTTCTAGAGATGCTAAGCTACAACAAACATTCCTTCCTATTAATCTTTTCCAGCATCAACTGTTGTTTGACAGATACTGCACTAGAAGACATTAGGGGTAAAGAAATAAGACACGGTCCTGACTTAGTCAAGACTTAATAAGGGTTAATTATAAATAAATTACTATAATGATCCAAAATAACTGTCCTAATGAAATACTCACACAGTTATAGTGGGACAAGAGCCAACCCAACTCAGTGGCGTATTAAATAAGGATACTTTCTAAGTCCTTCAAAATATTTTCTCATGTTTAATTTATTTGCTACATGCAAACTCGCATGAAACTAGCAATTCTTTCATAAGACTAAAATACTCTAAATTAAAAATTAAAGTCTGGGGAAATAACCTCAGAAAACAGATCGGGTTGGGACAGAAACTAGACACCTGAAATGAGTTGTATGAAATTCCAGATTAAGTCAATGAGTCACACCAGATTCCCATAATTCCTATTCCACAAATCTCCACACTACCCCAAGTGCTTCCTGAAAGCCTTCTCAGCCCAGTACAGAATAGATAGCATTGCTAGGAAACAGGGCAATGTAGTTGGTCTTAAGAGACCCGGAACCCATCTAAGGTACCCATTTAATAGGAAACACAGACACATGCTACACCTCAGGCCTGTTTCTGCAGAAGCACCTGTGACAGACTGGATCCTCTACCTAAGAAGTACTGCCTAACCCAACACATGAAGCCTAGCATTCTGTGTCTCAAGGTGCTGTAAATCAAAGCATTCAGTCATGGAATATTCCCTCTCTCCTTTCAGATGTCTAAGGTTTTTATTTTTGCAGTACTGGGGATTGAACTCACCACCTTGTGCTTGCCAGGCAGGCAAGTCACTGAGCTAAATCCCCAGCCTTTGTCTTTTTGGGGCAGGACCTCACTATGCTGTTCAGACTACCCTTAAGCTCCCTTTGTACCCCAGGCTGGTCTCGAACTCGCAACAATACTCCTGTCTCAGCCTCCCAAGTGCTGAGATTACAGGCGTGCGCCCCCAGGCCTGGCCAGATCTCTAGGTATTTTGCACCCTCTGCTTCCATCCCACCTGGAGCTCGCATAAGCAGAATCTGGCAAGTATGGTGACTAAGGAATTGTAATCACTTCTTCCTTCTTTAGCTCATGGGGTCAGTTGAGATTTCTCCCCTCTCTGTTCTTCGTTCATTGTTTGGAGTCATCCTTAGGATACCTACGTAATTTCAGAATCAGATCAACAGAGTACTGATATGTAAACCTGCTCAAAAAATAATTACCATATGAAATCATAAACTTGGTATTTAGTAGGTCTTCTTTAGGCCTCTTCATATATGTCCTTGAGCAAAAAGCTCTCCAGGTCTCCCCACTGGTACCAGAAACAATGGAAGCAAGAAAGGCACTAACAATTACTTTATTTCCTGAGGATTTGTATGACATTTTAACAGGTGGTTAGGAAAAAACAAAATATATCATATACAGAGAATACCTGGCATAGAGACTCACTTGTAAATTATAGAAAATAAAAGGAATTCAGGACAGAATGCAAATTAAGCAACACCAGTGAGATACAAGATCCTTTTATCCTAGCAGTAATAGAATGAATCAATATGTCTTAGCATGGTCTTGCCTTAGGCCCACATAGACTCTCACTGTGTAAGAAATAGAAGAAACTTTGAAGACCGTCTTATTTATACCCTCAAACAAGTGGAGAAAATGAGACCTAGCAATGGTAAAAGACTCACTCAAATAGTATAAATTTGGGTTTAGAACATGGACTCATATTTCTTGGTTTTAGTCTCATTCCACAATATCAGAATCCACTTTCAGAAAAATTAAAATTTGGAGATAACCCTTTATCTCCAAGAAGGAACAATCAAAATATGCAATGCAATGAGGAATGCTCAGAGACTGTCTGGATTAGCATTTGCACGCAGCATCAAGAAGCAGCCTGGCCTTGGTGAATTTCCTTGACGTCTCACTTGACTGAGACTCTAGGTCCTGGGGTGAGGTTTTCATCTCTGACTGTAGAGAGAAGGGACAAGGCATCAAGAACAAAGTTTGTCCCTCATACTAGTCCACTTTCCTTTGCAATGTCAAATTACCTGAGGCTGAGTACTCTATAAAGAAAGATGTTTATTTAACTCAAAATTTTGGAAGCTACAAGAGTAATATTAAATGACCCCAGCTGTGTGGCCTCTAGAAAGCCCTAATGGTGGATGGCATCATAGCAGGAATGTAAAGGCATCTTTGGTGCTCTGTATTTTTTCTTCAAGCAATGAATTACAATTCTTTCTTTTTCAACCTTGAACACAAGTTTCAGGAAGAACCTTATCTTGGTTTTCACAAGTCCAATGCTTGAAAAAAACTGGGCACATGAAATGGGCTCAACAAACTTTGTTGCTAAAAACAGATAAAAAAAAAAAAAGAAGAGAGAATTTCAGATAAAACAGGGACAAAGGGAAGACACATTCAGGTCCTGTGAGTCTTCCCTTTAGAGAAAGCTGAGATTTCTCTATTCTACTAACACAACAAATTCACAGTTGTCCTTTGACTTCCACTGTTCCACACTATGGCCTCTGCAACATAATATGCTGTTTAGAAAGAAATACTTTATTACAGGTTGAGACAATTCCCACTTAAAATCTTCAAAAACAGTTTAGTAGTTTACTTCCATTAGAATTTCCTTTATCTTAGTGCACAGCTCTCCTCCCTTCACCTACAATCCACCAAAGGTCAGCTTATATGATTAGCTTTACTCTTAAGATGTGTTCTTCTTCTTAACTGTCCTCCAAACTAGTAATTTTAGATCTCTGTTGTCCCTATACCTCTCATCTGAGAGGTCTCAATTCAGGTATGGTAGAGAATAATGAAAGAAGGCATAGTAGTATTTTTTTTTGTTTTTGATAAAACTGTTAGCAGCTTTATCATATATATTAACATCTTAAAAATAGATTAAAATAGCTCTATAAAATTTGTATGATACAATTGGAAAAATCTTTAGAGTTGTGAGAACGAATTTTTTCATTTTAAAGAGAAAAAAATAAAAATATCAATAAAACAGTTTCAAAACTGGCTAGTAGGAGAGTAAAAATAATACAGATTGTATTGTTATCTTCATCATAGTTATTCAGAGTACAAGACATAGGCATGAAATCTTGTCCAAAAATACTAGCACAAATATTCCTTTTCAATGAACTAAGAGAAACTAGCTGTATAACTATTTTAACTATCTTGTGCATAAATATTTTTTTTTCCTTTCCTTCCAGTCCCTTTTACCATATTGCAGTTTGTCTTTTCTTTTGAACAGTTTCTTCACAATTCACAATACCTATTGTACATTTTGGATCTTATTTACGTGTTCCATTTCTCTCACTAATGAGACAGTATGATGTTTACACATGTGGGTCTGGTTTATTTCACTTACTAGTATGGTTCAAGTTGCATCCATTTACCTATAAAAATCTCAAGTTTATTCTTTATGGCTGATTAGTACTCCATTATATTAAAAAAGCACATCTTTTTTATTCACTCCTTGGTTGATGGGCATTTGGGTTGTTCCCAAGATTTAGCTATTACAAATTATGCTGCTATAAACATGGGTGCACATATATTGCTGTTTTTAATTCTTGTGGGAAGATGCCTCAGTGGGGAATAGCTGGGTTGAATGTGAACTTTAATCCTAGTTTTTTTAAAGGTATCTCCATACCATTTTGCACAGTGGTTTCATCAGTCTATGCTCCCACCAACAGTGGAGAAGGGGGAAATTTGAATTTAGGTTGTTTGCTAAGTGACTTTATTTTATTATTGGGATTTTGGAGGAGACCATCTTGTTCACAGAAGATGAGTGCTAAAATGTTAAAAAGTGTCAGGATGGTCAGCATTTATTTTCTGAGTATCTGAAATTAGACAAACTGCTAGGTCAGAAAGCATAGTCCCTACAAGTCTCCCCTCACTTTAGGTATCAATTTTAAGGTTCATTTCTCCCAATGATCTTCAAGTTTGAAAACTCACTAGAAGTGATTCAGTGAACTCAGGAAAGCTGTACACTTATGCTTACAGTCTTATTATTGCAAAAGGATAGAAATTAGAACTACCCAGTGATGGTTAATTTTATGTATTAATTTTATGTGATTGGGCTAAGGGAAACTCAGTCGGTAAAAATATCATTTCTAAGTGTGTATGTTAGGGTTTTTTATGGTTTAAATATAAAATGTCCCCCAAAGTTTTAGGCATTCAGAGGCGGGGCTTTTGGGAACTTACTGAATCATGGAAGCTCTATACTCATCACTGATGAGTTCATAGCTGAACGTGCTGTATGCTGTTAGCAAGTGGGTCCTGATCTGAAGAGGTGGGTCACGGGAGTCATGACTTGGAAAGGGGTCTCCTTGTCCCCAGTTCATGCCTTCTCTTCTGCTTTCTGCCTGACATGGTTTGAACAACTTACCCCTGCTATGCCTTTGTGCCTCTCCATTCTGCTTTGGACTGAATCCTCTAAAACTGTGAGCCAAACAAACTCGTCCTCCTTTACAATTGCAGGTATCAGACATTTTGTCTCAGCAATGATGGGGAAGGAACTAAGAGAGGGTGTTTCTGGAAGAGATTAACATTTGAATTGGTAGACCAAATAGAGAAGATCACATACCAATTTGAGTGTGCATCATCCATTCTATGTTCAGCCCTATGTAAAGGAAAAAAAATAGATGAGTGGATTTTCTCTTCTTGGATTGGGGCATCCATAGTCTCCTGACCTCAGATAAAGGTTCTCAGGTCTTTAGAATCCAGCACTTATACCAGCAGCAACCCTGATTCTTAGACTTATGATGATTTTGGACTAAGAGGTACAATATTTGTGTCTCAGGGCATTAGAAACAGAGTGAATTACACCACTGTTCTTCTTAGTTCTCCAGCTTGCAGATGGCAGATTATGGGACTTCTTATTTTTAAAATAACGTGAGCTATTTCCCATAATAAATTCTCTCTGTCTCTCTCTCTGTCTCTCTCTGTCTCTGTCTTCATCTCTGTCTCTCTGTCTCTGTCTCTCTCTTTTTCTCTTTTTCACTGGTTCTGGTTCTGTTTCTCTAGAGAGCTATGACTATTATATCACCAAAGACAGCTGTTCACCAGGAAATTATCTAAGAGAGTTCCAAAAGTAAAATTTCTGTCATCCTTAGGGTACATTATCTTCCCGGAATCAATGTGTTAATATGTCCAAAGTGTTGGTAACCAGAGAAATTCAACCAAGCTTCTGTGTCTGGAATTTTTGAAACTTCATTTATCCATATTGATTACCTTAGTGCCCATCAGGTTGAAATCAATCTCCTGTACCCTCTTTCTCCAAAGTAGGACTGATATTATATGACCCAGAGCCCCAGTTCTTTTTTCGATTGGACAGTTTCTGTACTGAGTCACCTTCTTAGCATAAATCATCACATGTAGTGCTTAGGGGTTTCTCTGAATAGCATACATTTTCATCATTCTGGAAATTCTGAGGGCTATGAGGTTACCTCTTAGGGACCAGGAAAAAGCAGAATTCTCTTTTGGTGGGGTCAAATACTTTACCATACAGAAAAGTAAAGGGAAAATAGCAAAAGATTAATTACTGGTGAATTTAGGTGAGAGAATTTGAATATTTATTGTATAGTCTTGTAAATCTTTTGAGGATTTGAAAATTATCAAAATGAAAATTTCCAGAAAAACAGTTTAATTTAATACTCTGGGGACACTCAGAGTATAATTTCATATTATTCAGTGTGAGAAGAGACCTAAGAGAGCTCAATTATCCATGTATTGCTTCACAGTGTTTGGTATTTTTGCTAAATGAGTTATTATTCACATTTTCCTAAAAGTTATCCATATGTTACTTACATAATTCTATTTCAAACATAATTGCAATAATCCTGTTTTTATTTAAATATTAGCATACCTCTATTCCATATCACATATAGAAATTAAATCAGAATGAGTCATTGACCTAAATTTAACAGCTAGGAGTAAAAAACTTGCAGAAAAAATGTAAGAGTAAAATTTTGTAGTTTTAATTGATAATAATTTCACATCTATATGATGTAAAAGGCATCAACAACAAAAGAAAAAGAACATGAACTAACTGGACTTCATCAAAATTAACTTCATAAATCAATAAACATTTTCAAGAAAAAAAATAAGAAAATCTGTGAGGGCCCCGAAGTATAGCTCAGTGACAGAGAATTTGCCTAGCATGTGAAAATTTCTGAATTCAATTCCCAGCACTTTACAAGAAATGGATAAAGCATTTGAGTAGGTATTTCCATAAAGGCTATACAAATGATAAAAAAAAGTCACATAAAAAGATACTCAATATCACTAGGCATTTGGCGAAGGCAAACTAAACCACAGTAAGATGCAATTTTACACCTACTAGAATGGCTAACTGTTGGCAGGAATGTAGAGAAATTAGAGTACTCATAAATTACTGGTGAGAATGTAAATTAATGTAGCCACATTTGACAACAGTCTGCATATTCAAATGGCTAAACATAGTGTTACTGCTTGACCAGTCATTCCACTTTTAGGTATATAACCAAGAAAAATGAAAACATATGCCTAGAAACTTGTATACAAATGTTAATCATAGTATTATTCTTAATAGCTGAAAGTTGAAAATAATTCCAAATGTCCACTAATTGATGAATAACGGTTAAACAAAACGTATTATGGTCATACAATAGCATATTCATATTCATATTTCAGTGGTGAAAAACATCAAAATACTGACATACACAACAATATAGTTGATTTCTGAAAACCTTAAATTAGGCTAAGTGAAGGAAGCTAGTCACAAAGCACCATGGACTACTCAATTCCATTCATAGAAAATCAATACTGTCAACAAATCTATATAAGCAAAATATAAACCTGTGACTGCTTAAGGCTGAAATGAGAATGGGAGAGAATAAAGTAAGAATTCTCTTGATATGATTCAATGCTGTGTTTGTAGGTATAGATTAACCCTAACCATGTGCTTTGGGAAATAATGGACTCATCCAATTCTTCAACCTACAGAAGAGTTTACTCTTGTTGGATGTTTCAGTCTTACCTAAATGGTCAGATAAGGGTTCATGTAGCTACTACATCTACTACAAGATGGTCAGATAAACGTTCATCTACTACAAAGCACATGAGTTAATCATAGAGAATTTTACCTAGAATTGATTTAGAACTTTTAAAACATATTGAATCAAAATCTACCTCACTATAACTTCTAATTCTTGGTCCACATCCTTGAGTACAGTGAATAAATGTTATCCTTCCCTCCACTGAAAATCCTTTAATTATTAGGAGACAAAACTCACTTTCCTCCAAATATTCCAAACTAGCTATCTTCAGTTCTTTCACTTCTCCTCCAATAAATGGACTTTCACATATCTGTGCTAACTTGATTTGTTCTCTACAATATTGTCTTTGACAAGATTCCTACTAGATAAACTAACAGTAGTAACTGGTTTTTTTGTCCACACTATGTTTTCAAACTTGATTATAAACTTCTCAGCATGATGTCATTCCCCAATTGCCAATGTCATTGTCATCACTCTTCTGCTTTCTTTTATTATTGGTATTTGTTCGCATTTTCCTCAGAGCTAATAGTAACTATTATTATAATAGTAGCTATAATTATTACAGTAACTATTACCATTTATTATAAATGATAAAATATTGGTTAACTTGAATTTTTTCATAAGATTAATTCACAGTGTGTGGAAATTCTAAGACATTATTGAGAATGAGGATTGGCTATATTAACAGGTTTCTCCATCTGAAAAAGAAAAAAGCTTTATGAAAATGGAATTTGTTGGCAGATGCCCAGCAAATTAAATAGGTAAATTGGCAGAACATCAAGATGGAGAGCCAAAGTAAAACTACATGGTGAGCAAAGATCAGGACTGGAAAAGGATTAGGACATACAAAAGGGGGAAAATCCTAAGGTTTCCCAAAATTTCAAGACCCACTGTGTCATTTTTTAAGTAATGCTAAATATATTCTGTGTCAACTTAAACTTCCCAAGACTCAGACTGTTTTGTGTAGAACTCTGTAGCAATCCACCAAAAACCTTATACGAGGGGCCCTAGTTCATTTGATACCCTTTGGGTAGCATCTTTAAGCCAGTAATCAAGTTACCTTAATTTATTTTTTGTCTACACTTCATGTCTACATTTTAACTACAAGGATAAGAGATTTTTATAGAAATGCAGTAGTTTTCTTTGGTAAACCAAGCACTCGACATTGAAAAACTGGGTTAGTCTGACATGGACTGCATTTCATGAACCTGATTGGTCTTACAATGCTATCTTGTGTCTCTCACCACTTCTTTGTGATACTCTTGCAGATTGTAGTATTTGCCCGGCTTGTGTGTCTTAAGGTTTCTTAGGGAACCTAGTGTCTCCTTTATAGTCTCTTTGCTGAGCATGTAGTTTAAATATCACGTGCTGCTTGTTTGAGCACAGCTCTTCCTAACAGGCAGCAGGGGGCACATTAGGTCAGAGTTGCACATTTTACCTTGTATCAACACTGCTCTGGAAGCACCAATTAACAAACAAATCTTTATTTTTCTTTTTGCACAAACATTTAAAAGTACTTTACTCCCTTTGACTTTGTCTTAAGCTTTAGCTTCTTGACATTGCCTATGCTATGGAACCAACAGTAGCATACAGAGAAAAAGAGAAATATTGTACAGGATAACTACCATATGTCAAGTTTATGACCACACCTATAAAACAAGGACAGAAATATAGGTTTTGCCTAAGTTGTAGTATTTTTGTATAGATAAAATATGACAAATGCAGTGAAATAAAAATGTAACCTTACAAAACTAAACAGAGAACGTAAGTCAAATTATTACTTTATAGACATTATTTTTGTTATTTATGAAATAGTCTATGCAGTTTTCCTCTCCATGGTTTCACATTAGAAATAATTGTAAGGAGAATAACATGATTTTTTATTTTTTTTATTTTGAAAAGAATACAACCAAACAAAACAAAATAGAGTAAAGTCAATCAAAACAAAGCAATGAACATGGTACATGACTTTTAAACAGGGTAAAAAGCAATTGGTAAGGCTATCATAATGCCTCTTGTTATCTGCAGTATAACCTGCCCATACCATCAGGGATAGGTAAAATCAAACAAAATACAGCAAACTAAAACAGTAGAAACAAAACAAAACATAACAAAACAAAACAAAGCAGAACAATGTAAGCAATACAGAATTTCAAGATATTAGCAAAACAGCATTGGCTACCATAATATTTGTTATCTTCAGAATAGTTGCCTACACCTCAACACAAATCATCAAATCAAGAAGAGGCTGGAGTGAAGTAATGCAAGTCCTAAAAGAAAACAACTTCCAACCCAGACTGATGTACCCTGCAAAACTTTCCTTCAAAATTAATGGAGAAACAAGATACTTCCATGATAAAGAACAACTCAAGGAATTCATGACCACCAAACCAACCCTATAAAGATTACTAAAGGACATTTTAGAGAGAGAGGAAAAGGACCACAGTCTCAGGAACATGATTTTTATTTGATCTTTATTTTGATTCCAGAGGGTTTCTATGTATATTATCTCAATTAATTCTTAACACCATTGTAAATGTTAGAGCAGAAATAAATACCTCATTTTACAGAAAACACAAGTTCCAAGGATTTAATGACTTGCCAAGCCAACACAGACATAGAATGCTAGAATAAAATTTAAACCTATGCTCTTTGCCTCCCAGTTCTCCCAAGCTCCTTTCACACACTGACATAATACTTCTTATGCACACATTAAAACAATTCTTTATATTATATTTAGTTTGCCACAAATTTGGAGACATTTTCTTTTCTTTCTTTGGTTTCCCCTGAGCATGTGCATTTATTAGGGGAAATTAATCTGATTAATAAATTTACTCTAAGCTATGAAGGGGTCCAGAGATTCCTGTTAATTCCTCCAGATGTATTTTTCTTTTAACCTCAAATTTTTCAACAGTTCAGGAAGTGTACCGGCCAGATGATGGAGGCTAGATATTTTTAGGATGGATTTATCCTAGAGTAGCTCAGAGCACTCCAAGAAGTTATTAAGACAAAGTTCATAGTAGCACTTTTGGATACAAATCCATGTCATACAACAGTCTGTTGTTAGGAAGAAATTGCCTGTGTCTCCAAAATCTCCCATGAGCTCTGCCACAATAATCATATGACCCTAGGATTTCCTGCCTAATCCAAATATTTCATCTACAATATTCCACTCAGGCATGAAGTTTGAACCTATTTCAGCCCAACAATAGGGCAAAGTAGATGTTTTCATTTACTTCATATTGAAAGATCGTAAAGAATGAACAGACTATTGCATTAAAGAGAAATCATGGAAATATATACAGTACTGATGGAACCACAATGAGAGATATAAAAAAAATCAGAAAATTCTTGCACCTGAATATAATTCCAGTTAAGCTCACTGTATGTGCTTGCATACTTATTACTTGTGATCTGGAAATATGACAGTGCAGATGCTGTTTGTAGACATACTGGCAATTGTGATCACAGGAAATATCAGATATAAGAAATGCCAACTGAGTAGTTAGTATGACCCAATGACAGTGGTAATTGTTTGAACAAGATTTGTCCCCACCAATGCGCATGGCAAAGCTTAATTTCTCTGTGGGTAATGTGGGAGAGAGATGCTAATAAGAGGTCATCCGAGTAGAGGCCTCATGGATGGATAAATATATTTTTTATATGAGTTGTTTTTCTTATAGGACTGGTAAAGCTACAAGAATTGATTGTTATACAGCACGTATACCCCTCGTCTGGTCTCTTGCACATGCGCATGAATGTTTTACCACCTTCTGACATGAGTTGAAGCAGTTCGAGCTCTTCCTTAAAAGCTGGGCAGATCCCAGCCCTAGACTTGCACATTTCCTATCCTCCAGAGACATGAATTAAAGAAACATTTTCTTCATGAACTACCCAATCTTGGGTATGGTTATAACAACAGAAAATGGACTAAGAACCCTTTTCATGCATTATTTTGTGTAATCCTTAAAACCTCTATGAGGAAGATTCTATTATTATCCCAAATTTATGGATGAGAAAGAAAGTTTGAGAAGTCTAATTAACTTGTTCTGGAGCCAGACGATATACTCAGGTGTGTTGAATGTGAAGTTTGTTTTCTCACGTAGTGCATTATATAATCTTCTGAGGAAAAATAGTGTGATCACTGGCTTAGAAAATTCCCAGGCCCATTTTTTTATTTTGTACAAAAAAGGTAAAGCAGAATTTCATAACATAATAATAGGAGAATAACAAGAGTTAATACATTGCATATTGTCATCTTCAAAATAGTTACTCAGAGTACAAGATATGTGCATAAAAATTCTCCAATTGATATTAGAACAAACTTTCCTTTTCAATGAACTAAGCAACACTAGCAGTAGATCTAACTTCTATTTTTATCCCTTTTCCCCTCTTTCATTTTCCCTTTCTCTCATCCTAGTTTCTTTTGAGCAATTTCTTCCCATTTCACAATAACAATTGTACATTTTAGGCATTATTTACTCTTTCAATTTCTCACACCAGGGAGACAATACAGTGTTTACGCATGTGAATCTGATTTATTTCACTTATGAGTATGGTCTCAAATTGGATCCATTTACCTATAAAAATCTCAAGCTTATTCTTCTTTATGGCTGAGTAGTACTCCATTGTATAAGAATACCACATCCTTTTTATTCATTCATTGGTTGATGGGCATTTGGATTGTTTCCAAGATTTAGTTATTACAAATTGTGCTGCCATAAACATGAGTGCACATATATCACTATGGTATGATGATTTTAATTCTTCTGGGATGACACCCAGAAGGGTAATAGTTGTGTGGAATGGGGCCCTCTAATCCTAACTTTGTGAGGAATCTCCACACTGATTTCCACAGTGGTTTCACCAGTCTGCACTCTCATCAACAGTGAATAGGGGTTCCTTTTCCCCCACAGTTCCTCTAGCATTCATTAATGGTTGATTTCTTGATGATACCCATTCTTTGTGGTGTGAAATGTAATTTCGGTGTTGTTTTAATTTGCATCTTTCGAATGATCAATGATGCTGAACATTTTTTCACATATTTATTTGCCATTTGTATTTATTCATCTCAGAAAATCTCAGAAGTGTGTAGTCTTCTCAGATGAAAATTTTTGGATTCGGTCTTCAAATTTGGAGGGTTTGAATTTTTTCAATTCTTTATATGTTCTAGGTAGAAGTCTTTTATCTGAAGGATAATTGGCTAAAATTTTTCCTACTCTGTGAGCCGTCTTTTTATTTTGTTGGTGGTTACTTTTGTTGTGCAAAAGCTTTTTAACAAGGTGAGATCCCAGTTGTTGATTCTTTGAAGTATTTCCCATGCAGTTTGGGTTGTGTTCATGAACTCTCTACCTACATCTAGGTCTTCTAGTATATTGAATGTTTCTGTTTTAATATTGAGGTTTTTGGGCAACCCACTTGGAACCCCTTCTGTATCTCTCAGACAGAAGCTTTCTTTATCTCAATAAATTTATCTTGCTCATAAAAAAATTGAGGTTTTCGATCCATTTTGACTTTAGTTTAGTGCATGATGATAGACATGGATCTAGTCTCAGGCCCATTTTTAAAAGAATAAAGGTGGAACTGTGCCTTTTTGAGAATGCGGCCTCTACTTGTGTGGGAGCTGTCCGTGGTGCTTTCAAGTCCAAAATAACCGAAGACATATGTGAGGCTTTGGCTTTCCGCTGCTTTTTCATATAGGGCAAACCTTCTATAGCTTTTCACACACCAAAAATTTGGTTGAATTTTATAGCATAAGATTGAAAATGAGAAATAATTTAATTGTGAAGAGCAAGAGAAATACTCAGACAAATCTTGCCATGGGATCAAGCTGTGGTGTTATATCTTGAACACTTTATGGAGTCTTGCAAATGTCTGTACATAGGTTTTCAGGATAATTTTCATCTCTTTTTTGTGCTTTCTGCTTTTTCTGAGATTACAGTTTCATTTTGCCTATTTTTCAGAAGGCAGTCTCATTCATTTCATTCTACAACCCAAGTAGCATTTACTTTTCAACCTCTAATTTAAAGAAGTCCCTGTCCATTGACACTTGGCAATGACCATCTTTACTAAAATCTTGCAGCATCTTGAGCTCTGTTTAGTCACATAGGCTTAATATTTAGTTCCTTCATAATGTACATGTTAAGTTCAGTAAGAATGAGGCGGTGCATTTTTCTTTCATCTTTCACACATCTGCTAGTAATTCTACACATAAGAATGAATACTCAGAGATATATTAGAAGTTATGGACATGTGATTCTGATTATTAAAAACAAACCACAAGATTCACTCAAAGAATAGCTGGCAACTAGTTCAGTTACAACTCCAGATATCAGTACATGCATAGCACAGGCAATATCCAAAAGACTGACAGTCACTTAACATTGTCACTGCTAAATATTAGTGAGAACGTGAAGAACTGAAATTCAAATATATTGTTGGTGGGAGTACAAATTGATTTCAATGACATGACTATTTTATAAAACTTTCTGGCAGTTTCTAACTTAAGTCCAGTAGTATTTATGAAAGAGAAATAAAAACATATTTATATTGGAACGTGGATAGCAGTTTTATTCATAATACCCAGAAACAGTCAACTACCCATCTAACATAATTGATAAATAATTATAAGCATTTTAAATTGTAATATTATCAAGTAATAAAAAGAAACTATATGTACAACAGAATGGATCTTGGGAATTTTATGCTAAATGAAAGAAATCTTATACACACCAAAAAATGCTTCTACATCAGTACATTTACATGAAGCCCCAGACAGGTAAACCTAATTTATAATAAAATAATAATTAGTACAATAGTTATGATGGGATACAGATTCACTGGAAAGACATGTGAAAACTTCCTCAGGATGATGGTAATATTCTACATCTTGATAAGCATTTGGGTTGCAAACAAATGTATATAATTATCTGAATTTATTGACCAACACCCAAAAGATGTATGCTTTTTATTGCATATAAATATTAGATTTAAATCATGAACTTAGTGGATATATTGTGAAATATTTGTGTGGAAATAGACAATTTATTTTGAAAGTTATGAAAACATAAAATGGATTGATGAATGATGAAAGGATGGGTGAGTATACACAGAGTTGATGACACAAAGATGGTAGAATGTTAACTGTAGAGTCTAGATGGCAAGGATTTCAGTGTTCATAGTAAATTTAGCTTTCTGAGAGATTGAAAAAAATGTTGGTGATGTAAGATTGGAAACAAAATCAATATACCCATGAATCTTAGTCATTCTTTGATTTGGTGAGATTAACAGATTCATTTTGATCTTATTCATGAGTTGGAAAATAACTGCAAAAAATTTGAGACTGTTCTAATAATCAGTAGATATAACCCTTTATGCATTAACATATACATACACGGACATTTTAAAAGCTATTGGAAATTCAAATAGAAACTTACAGAAGTATAATTATCAATGAATATTTTTAACAAACCGCTCAGGTCAGAAAAATCACCTGAAGACACTTTTTTTCTCAAACTGTCCTCAAGTTCAAAACCCTGTCCTCCATATCTTCACTTCAGATAACACATTCCTGTGAAATATCTGGACTGCCTGAACTGGAATTATTTGGAATGTTAATGAAACTTACAAATTCTGAGACCCATTCTATTACTCTAAGACTTTGGGTCCAGAATTGTTTTCATAGCAATTCTTATGTCCTTAGAGCTTAAACAACCTCTTGTGGCTAATAAAGACATAAATTTTCCTGTGCTTATGCATTAGGAATATTGAGAAGCAGTGCCACCAACTGTCAGCTTAGCTTATTTACCAGTTACCAATGTTGCATGCATATCTCTGAGTGTAGTAAAATGGTAGAATGATAAAAGAAAGAAAAGCAGCAATTAGTAGATACAGAGAAAATTAGAAATATTTCTGTTCTTGAAGT
Organism: Cuniculus paca; assembly: GCA_004365215.1. Classification (NCBI taxonomy): domain Eukaryota; kingdom Metazoa; phylum Chordata; class Mammalia; order Rodentia; family Cuniculidae; genus Cuniculus; species Cuniculus paca. The sequence continues at coordinate 17,198 of RJWT010018785.1, forward strand.
GCTCTGTGACCAACTGGTGATTGCTAAGATGTAGCTATGGGAAGCAGACTGTGGAGAGAGCTTGAATTCTTATGCTCAGTAACTATCCAAAATAGTTGGGACATCATCTCTTCTCTATTTATGTCTCCATTCTGAGAAGGGATATTTCGTAATATACCCTAAGAGAATTCATAAGTAGATGGAATAAAATGGACTGACTTTCTTGGATTACTGTAACATATTACTATAGACAAGTGGCTTATAAATTATAGGTATTTATTTCTCACTGTTTTGTAAGATGAAATCTGAAATGAAGTGCCAGAATGATGGGGTTCTGGTGGAGACCTTGTTCTCAATTTTAGACAGCTATCTTATTGTATCTTTGCATTACAGACAGCAAATATGAGTAGTCTTTGGGGCCCTTTTATAAGATCACTAACCCAGTGAGTTATTATCTAATCTCCTCTCAAAACTCTCCATCTCCAAATGCCATCAAAATAGATTATGGTGTTACATATAAATTCTTGATGGACACAAATATTATTCTATCACAAAAAAAGGCAGAGAGTGGGAAGAAGAAGAAGGAGAAGAGGAAGAGGAAGGAGAAGCAGGAGGAGGAGGAGAAGGAGAAGGAGAAGCAGAAAGAGAAAGAGAAGGAGAAGGAGAAGAGAAGAAGAGTAGAAGGAGTAAGAGGAGGAGGAGCAGAAGAAAAGAGGAGAAAAACATTTGAAACTTTTTTGAATGCTACCAGTACAAATATGTACCAGCTTTCTCTAATAGTTTCCTGGTTAATTTGCCAAGTTCCACATCTTCTCAATTAACAAAAAACCCAGTTTTTAGGGAGTGCTGAGAGCAGACATCTATGCCAGGGACCAGGGAACTTTTTGATTTAGTCTCTTAACACAGAAAAGGACTGCCTAAATTCTTCTTTAAGTTGATATTGGATCTACATGGCTTCACAACCTATCACTTTACACTTTTGAGGAGTTGTCCACCCAAAAATTTCCTTGGGTAAATCTCATGGGGTGGTGATAGTGACTCAAATAAAAACAAATTTCTTGGAATTCTTTTTCACTGGAGAAGATGGGCTCTGACTGTGTTGCCCACAATTCATATAGATGCAAACTATTACCTCTGACACCAAGTCATGGAGTGACATACTAGTCGATCTAAGGTGTTCAGGTGTTCTCAAATTTCGTATTTACTGGCCTAGAGAATGTTTGATACTAAGAGCAATTTAAAATTCTCAGATTTGAAAAAATTATCAAATTGGCATATGTAAAACATCTCTTATCACCATCATTTTATAAGAATGATTATCAACATTTTGGTGAGAAGTAGTTGCATAGTAAAATGTTAAGTAAAACTTCAAGTATACCCATAGGATGAATTCCAATAATTAGAATTTTATATTTTTACTGCTGCTGTGAACAAAATATATTTATTCTACTTTATATCTTAAAATTATGACCATAAAATAATTATGTGATTATTGACTTTTATATGTAACTACCTGTCTTTCTGACAATTTTACAATA
>RJWT010018786.1:0-18696 GCA_004365215.1 Cuniculus paca
GAGGTTTCCGTAAAGAGGACTCTTGAGCTGAGTTCTCAAGTGTGCACAGAGGATCAGAGCAAGGACAGGAGAGAGTATAGAATTTCAGACAGAGGGAATAGTATGTGCAAAGGCCCTCTGGCCAGGCAGGTGTGGTCTTCACAAGAAATTTTTAGTAACCGGCCACATGGCTGGAATTCTGCATGGTAGAGTATTCTCAGTGAGACCAGAGAGGTGTTCAGGGATAGGAGGAGTTAGGCCATGGTGAGGATTCTGGTCTATGTGCATTCGTACCCCTCAGACTGTCATCACAGAGGCGCCAGGATGGAAACCCCAGGAGAGCAGCAGTCACTCCCTTGGACTTAAGCAAGGCCTCTATGTACTGCCCAGCCTCCTGCCCGAACTTCCAGTCCCAGAATACACAGGAGCCACAGCAGTTTGCATTTTCACAGCTGAAGGTGAACTCCCCAATGTAAGGCCTCCAGGTTCCTGTCAGAAGGAATGTAAACAGACATATTCACACGCACACCTTGGCTGTAGCATGCAGGGACCTTCCTCTGCCTTCATGCTGGTCTGGCATGTGACAGTGCTGGGTTATAGCTCAGGCTCCAGTTTTCTAGGGCTAAGGGTAAGTGGTCTAAAAATAGGGGAAAATGAGGAAGCCACAGGCTCATGGACATTTTCATTTCTGAATAAAATTGTGTTGACAGAGACACCAGGCTGATGGATCCACTTCATCGACCATGACTGTTGCCTTTTGGGACCATATTGGGATTAAGTTTATGGGGCTGACTTCCATTGTTGAGGGGGGAGATCCAGGGTCCCAGACCCCTGGCCTGTGTTCCATCCCCCTGCTTTTCCCTCAGAAGAGCTGTGGGAAGGAGCATCATGTCCTGTGGCAACACCAAGAAGGGGCCCAGCTTTTTCCATGCTGAGAGTGGTCACCTCCTATAGAGAAATGTCCCCGTGCCTCGTTTCAATCTCATCTCTGACTCTCTCTTTGTTAGGAGGTAGGGTTCAGATGGGGGCATTTTTTCCCTCAACAGCTGGAACTGCAGGCATTTTGAAACCAAAGAAGAAATCAGATTTGAGCATGAGTAAAAAGAAAGTCCATCTTCTTCTAGGTTCTACCTGGGGCCTACGCAGGGGGTTCTAGGCAGGGGGGAGAATTTTCGATGCAACTTTCATCTTTCTGGTATTTTTTTCCCTGAGTCCACAGGGATTTCATAAACATTATGTTGCTCAATTTCAATTCAATGGCACCGAGTCGTTCCAATGTGTTCTAATTACTAAGACATAAATGATTTCGGGTGCACTTTAAATGATTTCGGGTGCACTTTTGTCTATCAAGCTGCTGATTTATATCTCCCTGGGACTCTGATGTTCTGCTTCATTGATTTCTTCTAAGGCTCTCAGAGGTGTGTTTATTATAGATGATCCATTTCCCTGTTCATTTACTCCCTGATTCTGAAACACTTTCGTTTCCCAGTTGTCAACACTCCACCCCTACTTCCTGTACATATTCTGTACCAACAGCAAGAAGACAACTTTATCAGGTGCTCACTGAAGTCAGGTCCAAGTACTCTGTGCCACGGGTGACTGGAGACACACCAAGTAAATCTAAAATAGCACACAGATTCCTGCCAGCAGCGTGCTTACCATTTAGACAAAGGGACCCATCCACACAGACTCGGGTGACACTACGGAGGAGGGAGGATGCCAGAGACCATGCTGGCTTGGTCCATGAGTGGTGAGGAGAGATAGATAGGGTCGAAACTCAGTGCCCACATCACTGGGGCGGTGGGGAGCTTGGCCGGCAGGGGGTTTCATTGACGAGTCTAGAGGCAGAACCGCCTGGTTTTGCTCCTGTGTGTTGATAGATCCCTGGGCTTTGGAGACCAGGTGCTGTCTTCTGCTTGTGCACTTCTGCTCAGAACACAGCTCTGTCCATCTGAAGAACCACCTTCTGAGCCTTTGTTAAACTGTTGCGACAGCCATGGTAGTGATGGGAGGGACATGGACTACTGCAGCGAAGCCCTGCAGGCTGCCGGCTGCCATCCTGGAATGTGGAGTCCCAGCTGCTCCCTCTTCTCACCACTCCTTGAGCCTCAGTTTTGTCATCTGTAAAACAGCATATTGTGGCTTACCGAGCAGTGTCTGTGGATTGAGGACCTATAAGGCAGACCCACATTTTGTGGGATATGGGCCTTGATCATTTGGGGGCTCCCTTTAGGAAAGAGAACTTCAATTTATGAATGCCTAACTGTGTTTCTTTCCCTGAGTGGGAGCCCGCTAGGGTCAGCACTGGATCCCCCCGCTTGCCCCACTTCTCAATTATTTGTGACATGTTGTCCAGTGTGGAAAACATAATCATGAAGTGTCTGGGATTGGGAACCCTTCATTCCCCAAGACTGGGCTTCAGGGTGCTGTGAAGAAACCAGGTTTGAACTGGGCTGTGGGTGGAGTCTGCTCTGAACTCATCGGCCCTGCCCTGCCCTGCACTGCAAGGGACAGCATGCACTGGCTTTGTGGTTCTTGCCCCCTCCTTTCACTGCCCTGTGGCCTCCTGGCTGTTTCCTAGGTCCCTCAGCTATTGGAACTTTTCCTCTAGAGATTCCCAGCCTGGGTCTCTGGCTTCTGGCTGTGAACCTGGAGAGGGAAGATGGGTGCAGACAACACCTGGTAGCAGTTTCCAGGAGCTGTGCTTCCACCCAGCCTCCGGGAGGAGGCCACTCTCCTCCAGCTGGAGTGAGCTGGTGTACATCCCCAGAGGTCCAGATGCTGGTTCCAAGTTGGACTAACATCTGTTACTGTGCCCTTGATGGTCCGAGCCCCAAGCTGCTGCCACTGTGAACATAGGGTTTCTGAGAAGTGACCACCCCTTGCCATCCTCCCATCTGCTCCCTCCCTGCCACTGTCCCCCTTCCCTCTCTGCCCATCTTTCCTTTCCTTCGCCTCTCTGCCCTTTTCCATTTTCCTTCCTCTTTCCTCTTCCTCCAAGCTCCTTGCCCCCATCTGTCCCCTTCCCTGCTCTTCCTCCTCTCCCTCCACTCCCTCTTCTTTTCTTTCCTCTTTTCTTTACTTTGCCGTTCACCAAATCTGTGCCTTCTGATGGTGCTGCTCCTGGTCTGGTGGCTGGGGCGCAGGTGCTGAGTTATGAGATTTCCCCCCTTTTGGTTACTCTCACACATTCAGCACACACATTTGGACGCCAGCTGTGCTCCACACATCTGCATAGGCTCTACTTTTGACCTAGACTCCTGAGCATTTGGAACAGGTCATTCTTCTTCCTTCCCTGCCAATGGACCCTGATCACTCTCAGAGCTAGCAACGTGTTGCCCTGCAGGCCCCGCTATAAACTTTCCTTCTGCCTGGGCCTGGAGCTTGTGGAGGGTTTCTTGCTCCTTTGACCACTGAAGGAGGCAGGGTGCTCAGCAGTCAGCACCAGCCTGGTGTTGGTAATAGACATGTCCTCCCGCTTTGGGGATGTTCTGTACACAGCAGTGTCTCTTGGAGTCCAGAAATCTTAGCACCAACATGTGGCAATAGTACACAAAATGTTTTCACATTCACTGACTCTTAGCAATCCTATTAATAGAGTTGCCTTTATTCTTAGGGGTTTAGTGAAAACCAGTGATTTCCAGGCAGTGTTTCTGGAAGCCTGTGTTCTCTCCTGTGTCTGCTCTTCCTCAGCATTCCCAAGTCAGTGCTGGGAAAGGGAAATAAGGCTTGCTGCTTGGTTGGCTATTTCAGAGCCCATGTCATTCAGCCAGTGATGTCACAAGATGGGAAGGATGCTAAGAGTGTCAGAGTCTTATCCATGACATCATGGAAGGGGACTCACTTATTTGCCATCCACCAAACTGCCAGTGTCAAAGCCCTAAAATATATTAGATACTCAGTAAATGGGGAGTGGTTTCAAAAATTGAGGTATACCTTGCAAGGCATGAAGAGTACATGCGTACAGTAGCAGAGGGTGAAAATGTTTGCAGTGTTACCCCTTATCACCAGTCCCCAGGTCGAGATAAGAGCATTTTCAGATCCCAGAAGTCTGCCACTGTCCTCCTGATCAGAATCACTTCCCCAATAACTCCCACTCTTTCCTCTGTAGGTCAGTATGTCTGTTTTTGAATTTGTTATAATTAAATCCTGGCTTGGTGTGCATGTCTGTTTCCTTTATTGTAGAATGTGGCATATGCGTATACCCAAACTCATTGAATTGTGTGCATTATGTGCAGTTTCTTGTATATTGATTAAAACTCAATAAAGCTATTTCAGAAATTTATATCCCATTCTGTGGGTTTCATAGAAGAAAAGAAAAATAAAAAGAAGAAAGGAAAGAAAGGTAAAAGGAAAGAAATCCTGACTTATTTAACTTAATATTATGTCTGAGAGTACTGTCTATGTGGCCTACTGTTGACTGATTTGAACTTGCTTCTTGAGTTAACCTACCATCACCTTCAGATTCTTATTTGGAGTCAAGTTGAAGCCATCTCAGGAAGGCCACTCAGGGTGGCTTCTCTTGCAGACTTTGCTTTTGCACTGAAGAGTGCTCTTCAGTGTGGACTTCGCTAAGCCTGGTCCAGGGTGTGCTGGATCCAACACCAGTTTCCCTCTGTGGCCAGATAGGATCATAGGATCCCAAGGAATGTAGAGCACTGGGGCAGGGATGTCACCAACTGCTCCCAGGTATTTGGTTTCAGAGAGACTGGGCTGTTCAGAAGGTGCCTGGCTGTCACCCCTGGACAGGAAAAAGTGTGACTACATGTACCGTCATTTGTTCATGTCTAGTTTTACAGCAGTGAGGACACTGCAGTTGGCAAGGCATCCAAAGGCTCCCCTGTGAGGTCTCAGTGGGAAGCAGAGTTGTCCCCACTCCTTCCTCACTGCAGAGTCCTCAGGAGTGGAGGGATAGGTCCCTTGGGTTTCAGCCAACTTGCTGCATACTCACTGTCAGCTCCCATATGGGGCATATAGCTCTAGTTTCTGTCTAGAAAGGGTCCAGAGAGGCACATGTTGAACATGAGGTGATGAAACACGAGGGGGACCCAGCAGTGACTGGGGGCCTAGGCTCCATTGCTGTCCAAAGTAAGCTGTTGATTTCCTGACCCCTCCTGGCCCAAACTGCTAGACTTAGCTCCTAATGCAGGTTGTTAACAGGTAGAGATCTTATCTGCTTGCCATTCACTTCAGAGAAATTGGATTGAAAATCTGACCGGCCATGCTTCCAGACAGAGCTTTTCCATCAGCCGTGATGACCCTCAGGCGGGAGAGTTGCTTTCCTTTACACACCATTAGCAGGTGACACAGGGCCTCCTGCTCTCAGCGGCTGTCAGAAACTCCTGACAGGACACCCCTCCCAGAGCTTGTTGTCTGACCTGTGGTGCCACCAGGCTAAGACTCTTCCTCTCTCTGTGTTGGAGTCACTTCTGTTACACATGGAGTCCCTTACCAGAGTTTCCTTGAGGACTGTCACACTGAGCAAGTTCCCCTGGGATGTGAGGCTCAAATCCTTTTTGTGAATGGCCCAGGGTTTCAAACAACATGCTTGAATTTCTCCAGGCAATACTTCTACTGTGTGCTCCCTGCATCTTACTAAATCTCTGTACAGGATGTATTTAAAAAAACAATAATAATGAACTCTTTTTTTTTCTTTTTTGTGGTACAGGGGATTAAACCAAGGGCCTTGGCACTGAACTACATCCTCAGTCCATTTTTTATTTTTTATTTGGAGATAGGGTCCCAGGCTGGGCTTGAACTTGTGATTTGGAAAGTTGGGGTTACAGGCATGCACCACCATACCTGGTGAAACCCAAACTCTTAAAGCTTTCTGGACACTTGAGCACAAGATGCCTGCTGACCTGCTTTCCTGGTTCAGTGAGAAATGGGCAGTGGCTCTAGATGGAGAAGGATGCTACAGCGGAGCTTCCTGGATCAACAGGAACTTAGGGAGAGAGTTAGATTTTATCCCCCAGGTGCTGATGGTGGCTTGGGTGGGTGGCCGGGTTCCACATCTTGGTGGTTCCTCCTGTTTCTCAGCAGTGACTGTAGCCCCCAGCCCAAATTCATGGTGTGTGCTCATTACTGCAAGATGCTTGCATTATTGCAGGTAGGCAGGTACTAGTATTATTATTGTGTGGATGGAGAAACTGAACCCCAGCCTGAGCTGCCATTCAAAAGACTTCTGATCTTGTTCACTTCCCACCTGCTCTCGTGGCTGCTCTGTGGACTGGCGACAGTTGGCATCCCCACAATTTCTGATCCAGGTGCTGCACTGCTTTCCCAGGGCTACCACAACATAACACCCTGCCTGGGCAGCTTCAGTGACAGAATGTGTCTACATGGGTTGAGGGCTGGAAGTTTGAGATTCAGGTGGCAGCAGAGTTGGTTTCCTTTGAGGTCTCTGTCCTTGGCTTGAGAAGCCCATCTCCTGTCTGCATCTTCTCATAGTCTTCCTTCTGTGTGCATCCCACTTCTCCTTCTCATAAGGACCATCACCCAAGTGACCTCATTGTAATTTTAGAGACTCCCCTTTCTCCAAGTATAATCACAGTCTGAGAGCCTGGAAGTCAGGCCTCCAACAAGTGAATTTTGGAGGGACACCATTCAGCCCATAATGAGAGTTTTGCATGTTTTTAATTTGTGTAATCTTGCCAGCACTCTGAGAGGTAGATGTCATTGTCAGTCATGTTGAATTGAAGAGGAAATCGAGGTATACAGTATTTATGTAGAAGACAGACTATAGGTCATTTCTGGTTTCCATGATAATTTTTCTACCCTCAGTGCCACCTGTGAATATTAATTCTTACAACTCACATCTATTCAGTGTGCCACTGAATGATTTAGGAACAGGAAGATCTGGAAGATGCCAGGATAGAGAGGATTCTGTCTAGGTGATGAGCTGTTTCCCACCCCTACTTTGAAGGATTGCTCATTAACTTCCAAGCCACATGGATCCATCTTCTAGGTTGGGGGTTAGGATTTTCTACCAATCTGTGCATACCTAGTGGCATATTTCTGTCTCTAAACATTGTTTCAGTGTTTAAGGACACTGTACTGATATGCACACGTGCAAACAGTGTCCAAAGCAGCTGCCAGAAACCCTTGGGCCAGCATCCCTAGGGAGAGACAAGGTTCTTATAACAACTAAGTCCTTGGCTACACATGGGAGGAGAACTTAACCATAGGATGTAGAACTCCCTGGGGCATCTGAGACTTTGCCAGAGCATAGAGATTCCAGTTCCTCACATTGTCCTTTTATTCCTAGGAAATATCTTTGTCTTGCTCACCTTTCTCTCCTTGCTGAGACAAACACCTGACACCCAAAATTTGGGAATGAAAGGTTTATTAACTTACAGTTTTTGGAGGTTTCAGTCCATAATCAGCTGGCTCCAAGGCAGTGTAGCATGGCACTGGGGCACCATTTCAAGGCAGCAACAAGCCAAAGCAGCCAGAGCAAAAGGGGGAGGGAGGAGAGCAAGTCTTTTTTCCTCCTTTGTATTGTAAATCACCCACCCCCCCATGCCGGTGTAGCACTCACAAAATCTCCTTGCCCTTCTCTTGCACAGGTGGAGGATATTTACAAAGTAAGAACCCTGGTTCCTTGCTAAGTCTCAGTTAAACTTCTAAACTTCTCAAGTTGACACAATGTATCAACCATAACAGTCTTCCTCATTGAACAGCCACATCCAAATCAGGTCCCCTTTCTGGTGCACAGACTCCATTAGGAATTAGTGTTTCAGTTTACACCTGCCAGTTTCCAGTGTATTGAAACAGCACCAACTGTGTCTGAGATGTTAGGAGGCTGGGCCTTGGTTTTCTTTTCTCCAAGTGATGGGAAGTTATGGATGTATAATTCATTAATTACATTTAATGTTTCCATTTCCCACTGACTGTAAGCTCTGTGGAGACGAAGGGTTCCAAGCCCTGCCCTGATCTCAGTAACTGGAAGAATGAACACTCAGTTCCTTGGCACTGGATGGATACATGGATCTTGGAGCCAAGAGATTAAAACCATACAGAGGCTTGTCTATTCCAGGGGGATTCCTGGACCAGAAGCCATGTCTTTATCTCTGGTTTTACATTTGTTCTATTTGTTTAGACAAAAGGTTGACAAACTTTAGCCCTTGGGCCAAATCCAGTTCGATGCCCATTTTTGTAAACAAAATTTTATTGGGACACAGCCACATCCACTGCCACTCCTGTTTATTGATGTGCTGTGGTTTTCTTGCTAGGATGTCATTGTTAAGTCATTCCATGAGAAAAAGCACAACCCTTGGGGACAACAACATTTACCATCTGGCCACTTACAGAAAACCAGGCTGATGCCTGCTTTGGACTCCAGGAAATCCCCAGTGCAGTGGGCAGAATTATGGGAAGGGCGGGGAGGGATGGTGTCTCTCGAAGGCTGGACTGTGTTCCTTTACCCTGAGGCCAGGGTGCTATTTGGACTTTTATGACAGAGGTCCTCAAACTCAATATGTAAGAATCACTTAAGAGTTCCTGAAATGCTTCTTCCAGGACTTTCTGGCAGTCATCGAAGGAGAGGCCCAGAGACCCCAGATGGAGTCAATAGTTCCGCATTTATATACTAAGCACTTGCTATATACCGAGGCATGTTTTGTGTGCTGGCTGCAATGCAGTGCGCTGTCCTAGGGTTTCTGTACACACGCACACACACACATGCACACACACCATACTTTGTGGTGATGGTAGAGCAAGGCAAGGCCTAGGGTGGCAAGGGGGTGCTGTGGTGCTCAGGGTGTGAGGAGAGGCTTGGTTGACGTGGAAATGCCTGGATGGAGGCCTGAAGCAAGCAAGGGGGACCCTGTGACAATACAAGAGGAAGGCAGGGCGGGGACAGGGACCTGCATCTTCCCTCACTCCCTGCTGATGCTGGCACAGGTGTCCTCAGAACACTATGTTCCCAGCTGCTTTCTGTTTTCTGTGTCATGATCCAATCAAGATAGTTAGCATTTCCATCTCCTTAAATGTTTAAAAATTTTTTGATTAAGGCATAATAATTGTATATATGTATGAATAACTGGAAGAGAAAAGCTGGAAGGCCCTAAATACAAAGTAATAAGAAGATGGAAATGTTAATTACTAGCTGCTTTCTTAAGGCCTCCTATAAATTACTCTCACCTGTGCTGCTTTTGATCCCCACTGATAAACTAGTTTCCCTTTCTTCCTTCCTTCTTTCCTTCTTCCCTCCCTCCCTCCCTTCCTTCCTTCTTCCCTTTCTCTATTCTTCCCTAGCCTTCTGTCTCCCTGCCTCCCTCTCTCTCTCTCTCTCCTGCTCTGAGTCTGGTTGAGTTGACTTGAAGGCAGAGGGTGACAGTATGGCAGGAATCCTTTGCAATTTACAAAGGCTTCAAAAAGTCAGCTTTGCTGAAATATAATTCATGTACAACCCAATTCTTCCATTAGAATGGCCAACTCAGTGGTTTTCAGTATATTCACAGAGTTGTACAAACCACCAATAATTGACTCTGAGACATGATTTTCATCATTTCTCCAAGGCCATGCTGGGGCTTCTGCAGCCCTCAGGGAGCACTGTGTGAAGGGCAGGTCAGTGGTCTCCATCCCATTATATGGGGTAGAGGAGCTTGGAGAGCTTAGAGAGTCACACCAGAAGCTCTGGAGAAAATTTTAGGTCATGTTTAACACCTAAAGGTGCCAAGGAGTTCCTAAAAACAGGAATTTGGATCTCTGGGCCATGTGACTTACTTCTCAGACTCTCCTGTGCCCATGGCTGTGGGTCTGGGTGAGGTGCTGACTGATGAACCTGGTGGGGTGGGCTGAGGAATGGTCATATAGGCTGCCTGGGATCGGGTGATTCTTCCTCTTCTACACCTCTCTTCGAGGAGGATCCTGGCTGCCCACAAGCAAGGCTGTGATTACACCCTGGGACAGTTCAGTCATTGCCGAGGAGCCAGGTACAAGGCTTGGGAGTCATCCATCCAGTGAGGTAAGGATCATAGGAACCACCTCAGTTAATTGTTACTGTTGTTATTTTAATTTGTAACAATGTATCCTTCGCAGACATAGACTATTCATTCTCCTGTCTCCAAGCAACACACTGACTCCTTTTTCCTGGAGAGGAAGGGTTCCAAGCCCTGCCCTGACCTCAGTAACTGGAAGAATGAACACTCAGTTCCTTGGCACTGGATGGATACATGGATCTTGGAGCCAAGAGATTAAAACCATACAGAGGCTTGTCTATTCCAGGGGGATTCCTGGACCAGAAGCCATGTCTTTATCTCTGGTTTTACATTTGTCCCTAATACTAGTCAGTCTCTCTCCCTCTACCCCACCCTTGGCTTTCTTTCTCTCTCTCTCTCTCTGACCCTCCCTCCCTCCCCTTGGATCCCCATTTAAATGTTTCTATATCATCACACCTTTTTCAGTCACCTGAAATAAGATAGCCACCCACAATAAGATAGCTGCCCCTCGTCTCTCTCTGTTCCCCTTCATTTTACTTTATCTTCGTAAAGTATAGCACATGGCAGCTGTGGTGGTACACCCTATATTCCCAGAACTAGGGGAGGCTGAGGCAGGCAAATTGCAAGTTTGAGCTCAGCTTGGGCCACTCAATGACTTAGTGAGACCCTGTCTCAATGTAAAAAACCAAAAAGACCAGGATGTAGTTCAGTGTGAAGGCCCTAGGTTCAATCCCCAATGCTGAAAACCAAACCAAACCAAACCAAACCAAAAAAACCAACCAAACAAAATGAAACAAATGCTGTACACTTAACCTTGCATAAATATGCATGTTCTAGTTTTAAAGTTTTTCCGCGTGACTCTCTGTGTCTCTGTGGGAGGTTCCTCTGTTCAGAAATTTCTGGTAAATCTGCCACCCAGAAACTCTTACAATTCAGTCCAGATTAGGGGAAAGCACCCCAGAGACTCTGAGTTTCAGAGTTTCTTAAGTACAGGTCCAGGTTCCTCTTCCCAGCAGGAGCATGGAGATGAAAGCAGGGCCATGTGGGGATGGGGTCACACTGCCAGCCTCTTTCTGTGTGGCCCTCCCAGATGCCTCCTGCATGCATGAGGGGCTGACTGGTGAGGATACAGCACCAATGCAGTAGGGTGGGGCTGGGGCTCTCCTTGAGGACCCCACAGGAGCCTTGTATGCTCAGTGCCAGGTGGCATACAGAGCCATAGGGATAGAGAGAGGAGAAGTCATTTGCTGGGGACTCTAGAGGGGAGAAGCTGGGCCATTTAATAACTTAGGCACAGACCAACAGGTTCCCCTAATGCCGACAACAGAGTGGCCATCTCCTGGGACTTCTGAGCAGGACAGGCTCAGAGAGCCTGGCATGAGAGACAGGAATGACACTACCCTGGGGACTCTGGATCATGTTCACAGTGGGCCTTGCAGTCACTGCATACAGCTCCATGAGGTGGCCCTGCATGCAGCCTTGTGGTCAAGCCATCCTTCCTTTTCTTGCTTGGACTGGCCAGCTTCTACCTAAACATGAGCTCCTGGTGTGGGTGGGTGCTGTGCCAGTCTCCTCACTAGACATCACAGGATGAGAGGGGAGCCCAGGGGCCTTTACGGATGGACAAAGCCATTACAGCATCCTTGGGGGTCAGCTGCTGTTCTGCTTTGATGCTCACGGCACTTCTCAGATGTGGAGAGTGAAGAACAGAAAGGTTGGGGAGCTGGCTGGGGTCACGCAGCCTCTTGGTTGCCTGGCTGGGATTTGAATTCCCTCTTGTGTCTGATGTCTTCCCCAACCAGATTGTGTGGGCCAGTTTGGATTTACTCTTTAATTTCCCAGATCCTCTAATTTTTGTTGGAGGAAGGAATGATTCAGTTAATAAATCTTCTTTTAACTGACTCAGTGGGTGCTTAAATAACAGCAGTGCATTGTTGTGCAGGTCTGGAGGACCCAAGCCAGAGAGAGCAGTGCCAGCAGGCTAATTTCTTTCCTTGGTTTGTAGGTGGTGGAGCCTCTGGCTATATTTTCACGTGGTTCTTCCTCTGTGCTGTCCTCATCTCCTCTCCTGATAAGGACAAGAGCCAGACTGGAGTAAAAGCAGCCCCGAGACTGAGGACTTCGCCTTGTGTGCTTGTATGTGAGGGACATAGTCAGCTCATAGCCAACCCTGACATAAGTGTATCCTGCCACTGTCTCCTCTCCAAATCCTTCCTGCCTCTGGTCTGCCCTCCTTGGGAATCAGACACCCAGGGTGGCCATGAACTCATGTCCTCCAGGTCAGAAGAGCCGTCCATACTGAGAAGCTGAGGCAGAGACAAATCGTCTTATTTTCTTGTGATAGATCTTGTAAACTGGGTTGAGTTTCAATCAGAGGTTAAAAAAAATGCGCTGTCTCCCTTCCCTCTGTGCCCTTCTGAGAACATTTGAGCAATCGTTTTATCTAAATCATTTTTTTTTTCCTAAGAAAGAACTTTGCTTAATTGGGCATCATTTCTGTTCTTCCCTTAACAACCAAGCGTCTGCATTCCTGTTGGAATTGAAAGCCCCAATCAGTTCAGATAAATCAGCTTCCTTTTAAATGATGATCTTGGTGGAAATAATGATCTAACTTACTTTTTGTTAATTACTTTTAGGTGAATGAGACATCCTGGCTTTGCAGTCTCTGCTTTCCTCAGAAGTATTTAAGCCCTTAAATCTATTTAAACCTTTTCTTTTACTCAAATTAAGATGCTGAAAAATTCTACTATTAGAAATAATTTAGTTTTTTTTTTAAAGTTCAGCTTCATGGCTGTGTAATTTTAAATAATTTGAGTTGAAAATGAATCTATCATATCCCCTATAGTGGCATCAAATTACCATTTCTCCTTCAAAATTTTCTCATGTAATTGGTGTGCTCACTTAGTAAATAAATAAATAGAAGAGAGGTAATGAACAACACAATCATTCAGGTAGAATTGCAAAAATAAACTGAATTGTGCACCCTACTGTGTTAGCAGTTCTCCTTTTCTGTGACAAAATACCCTTGAGATAATCACTTTAGAAAGAAGAAAGGTTTACTTGGTTCACAGTTTCAGAAATCTCAGACAATGGTCACTTGGTGCTGTCACTTTGGGCTTCTGGCAAGGCAATATCTTGTGGTGGGAGCTAGTAGTAGAAGAGGCCTGTTCATTTAGTGGTGGCCAGGAAACAATGAGAGAGACAGGAAGGAACTGAAGTCCCAATATCCCCTTCAATGACACATTCCCAGTGACCTAACTTCTTCCCACTAGGCCTACCCCTGAAAATTTCCACCACCTTCCAATAGTGCCACAGGTTGGCAATCAAGTCTTTAACACATAGGTCTTTGAGGGACATTCAGAATCCAAATGATAGCACCAACATATGAGCTGTGATTGAAAAATACAGTGAGTATTTAAATTAAAAAAAATCATTATGGTAAAATCATTACCATTAATCATTCTCAAAATATTCCCATTGCTTCACATACTTATCTCATTGTCCTTGCCATTATCTAAAGCAGTACTGGAAGTCCTCTTCTGTGAGTATCTTTTCAGCTGCCTTGGTGTCCTAAATTGACTCAAATCATTTGTTGTTTATATTTTAATCATACCTTGTATAAGGATTATATACCTTTTGCCATGGCAATAGTGATTTGTGTGTGTGTGTGTGTGTGCGCGCGCCTCCAAAGGGCCAACAACCTAATAAATCAGGGGTTCCCAACCCTCATGCCATGGAATGGTTAGGAACTGGGCTGTGCAGCAGGAAACAAAGCTTTATCTATGTTTACAGCCTCTCTCCATCACTCCCATCACCATCAGTGCTTGGCCTCCTGTAAAATCAGCTGAGACATTAGATTCTCATAGGAGTGCAAACCCTACTGTGAACTGTACATGCAAGGCTATGTTCTCCTTGTGGGAACTTAATGTAATGTTAGAAACGAAGTGCACAATATAATAATAATAGAAATAAAGTGGCCAGTAAACGTAACCTTCTTGAATCACCCTGAACTCCCTCACTCCCTTTTTCCCCCTGTTTATGGAAAAAATGTCTTCCACAAAACCAGGCTCTGTTGTCAAAAAGGGTTTGGGGTCACTGTTATGAATAACAATGATATTAGGAAGGGAAGAATTAATATCTTGAAAAAGAAGTACATAAAACTTGTGAGAAGGGGTATTCTTATGGCCTTGGATATTATCACAATTCTTCAGACTCCAGAGAGTAATTCATTATTAATTGGATTAGCATAAGGGTCATGGTCTCTTTGCCTCCTTATCCTCTGGTCCCATCAGTGAGAACTTCTTTCAGAGCTTGTAACAGTTTCGGCAGGATCTGGAGTAGAGGAGAGAAAGGGAGAGAGGTGGAGGGGAGAGTCCAACTCCATGTTGGAGCTAAGCATTTTGGGGATGGGGAATTAAGAACTTGGAACTGCTATACCATGTGTATCTGGGAACCCATGGGGATCCTTTGTACCTCATCCCCATGGGCTACAATAAGTGTGGTTCCCTCTGAGCCAAGTCAGACCACACATCACAGAATCTTGTGACTTTGTGTGGACAACAAATTATGACTTATGTCATATGTTTCTGAGTGAACTGTGAGGGGATTAAATGTCCTTCTAAAGATGCTGTCTAGTCCCCACATCACCATTGCAGAGCACAGGAAAGTACTGGAGCCACAGTAAGCAGTGAGGAGGAAAGGGAAACTGAGGTACTGTGTGAAAAGCTGTCGCTCTTCATTCTCTGCTCAGACCACACTAATAGTGCACATTTAGGGGACTTATACAAGGGCAGCCATCCCTAGTTCCTGATCCTGGAACGTGCTCCCTCTGTGGCTGCTCTTGAGGGTTCCTGGGGGGCATGTCACATTCAAGTCCAGAAGAGCTAAATGCCAACCAATGAAATGGGTACATGAAATAAGCAGAATGGCCCTGGCCCTGCTGTGATTCTGCTCAACTATGCCCAGTGAGCCATGTTGACACTAATGGTGGTGCCACACCATCCATGTGTCTCTAGGGCTTGGGCTGAAAACTTGCAGAGAATGCTGACAGTGCCACCAGACTCCAAGCCACTGCCTAGGGAGGGCTCTAAGGGGCCATTTGTACCCTGGAAATCTCAGGATAGGAGAGGCCAGAAAACATTCTCTCAGGAGCTGGCCCAGCTGAGGACCGGTGCCATTGCTGCCCTAAATGTTTATGAAGACTATCTTGACCTTGTTGCCTGTCCTGATATGACAAAGGTTGTCCCCCTTGGCCTTAGATTTTTCTGTTCTTCCTTCATCTACCTAAAGGTTTTATTTCCCCAACTCTATCCCAGTGGAAGGATCTGAGCTCCATGTTCAGTCCTTTGTTTTCCATGGGAAGTAGCAGAACCAAAAGGCAGGCTTTGGAACCCCTTAGGACAGGGCTCAATCCTGGCCCTCCAGTCTCACTTTCTGAATCTTAATTATAAGGGAGAACCCAGTATATGGCATCATAGGGAGCAGTCAGTGATGGCATGTTGATCCAGCCCCTATCTCAAGCCTGACCCAGGTATGGTACTGCTTCTTAGTGGGAGATGGGACCTCTCTATGCCCTGGGTTCTTAAGGGTTCTTGCTCAAGGCCAGTGCAATATATACCTTAGGACCCATATGCCCCTTTCCATCCCTCAGAGATCACTGGGGCTCAGAGTTGTGGTGCTTTCTGCAGAGAAGGGGAATGAGGAGGAGAGACGTTAGTCACTGTTCCTCACTGCCTGATTCATAACCATGCTGCTTACAAATGTTTTAAGGAGCTTCAGAGCCTTTGTGGGTGGCTCATGTGACATTCCTCACAGAAAGGTCTTTGGTCTACACTGGTTGGTAGCAGAGCCTTTATGGACCAGTGTTTCATAGAGATGAGCCAGTTTTTACTAACTTCTATCCTGATGAAGGACATTGGTTGTCGCTTAAATTCAGGCAGGACCCAAGGTGGGGCAGCCTGTGACTCTCACTTCTGAGCTTTATTGTTGGGGGAAAGACATGCAGGGAGACAGGCTGCATGGATAAAGGAGTTGTTTTAGTGAGGAGCAACTTGAAGCTTAAGATTTTTGGTTTGCTGGTGTTTAATGGCCAAATGCAGTTTTTAGGTAGTTTCTGGTGTTTTTTTTTTCTTCATCTATTATGAAACAGATGTAGATGGTGACAACTGACATTTCATACGGGGAAACTGGAGTGGTGAAGTTATTTCCCCTGGAAAGGTCACACTGGCATCTAGAGGTTGCCCATGACAAATGACTAGCCAGTTTCCAACCCTGTGACCACAGATGCTTGGAGGGGCTGCATCTGTATTTAGAACAATGTAAAGAAGAAAAAAGAAAGCTCATCTGGTCATTGTGTATGTCAGAATTTGCCCTGATGAGGTGTTGAGGAGGACCACAGGATGTTGATGGAACTTCTCAAGGCTCTCTGAGCTCCATGCACAATAACAACTTTTCATCTATTTCTCTGGGATTCTGTTATACATAATCTGTCACATGTAGCTGTTCCTAGCTGCTTTCATGTTTCCCACCTTCTAGAATCAGGGCTTCAATTCTTTGTACCCAGGATTTGGCTTTAGTGCATAGTAGGTCCCAGCTGTATTCTTTTTGCGTGGAATGTTAAGAGGCCAGTGAAAGGAAATTGCACTTTGCCTAGATAAGCCTTTGTTTTGAATAACCAGAGTTTGGCTGAATGTAGTGCCCAGTGGAGAGCCATTCCTTGGGTTAGACACTGGGGTGGCCCATTAGGACCAGCTCAGTAGGAGGATGGCAGACAGGTGCATTGGCATCCCCACATAGCAATGAAGGGCTAAGCCTCTGCATGTTTGCTGTCTGGAAGCTTGTGGCTCAAGAGTTTAAAGGTAAATCAAACACCTGGAATTTCTTTTCCAACCCTACTCCAGTTAGGAAGCTAAGGAGGGCATGGGGATGCCACAGGGTGTGTATGTATGAGAGCTTTCTTCACAAAGGACGCAACATGGAGGTGCACCAGTTAGCATGACACCTGTAACAAGCATGTGATTTATTATTATTACTTTATATTAGAGAAGATGTTCAGAGACATCTGTCCATGCCTTGATGCTTGAGATCAAGAATGGATTTGGGAGTCTGACCTGCTGGGTTCCAATTTCACTTCACTAGTTGTGTCCTTGGAAGGCTTGTTTTATCTCTCTGAGCTGTTTTCTATCCAGTGTCCCTTTGTCCCAGGTAAGATCTACCCTGAATTTTGTGGTTAGTATCAAATTGAGTACACAAAAGTGCCCAGGATAGAAACTCCTCAGTAAATAAGAGGCATCATTTGTGTTATCATTGTTAATGTTCTATTTTACAGCAAGGCTAGGACTTTGGCGTGCTTTAGGGGTAGTTCAATTTTGCCATCACACAAATATTCATGGTCAATGATTTAAAAAATAATAATCATTTCCAGTCTCTGCTCACAAGGTCCTGGCCCTATCTGGGTTAATTCTTTCCCCTGCATTTGAAGCCCGGAAGGGCTCTTGGGAGAGGTCAAGGTGGTGACCATCACATCTGTGATCTAGGGAGCAGTTACTTTCCTCTGATACCTGCTTATGTCAGCTTCCTAGAAATGATCCTGAACCAGCCTTGCTTCCACCATGTGTTGGGTACTGTTATCATCTTTCTCTAATGGGTGGGTGAGCAGACGCACACAGAAGTACAGTAACTTTTTCAAACTTAACTAAGAGAACACAGGGCCAATTCCATAATTAACAAACCCATCAAGGGTGCCATGGTAAGCATTCCCTCTACTGCCCTTTAGGGGCAGGAATTTTAATCAGCATCCCCAGTTGCATGATTTCTGAGATTTAACTTTTAAATGACCCTCGTTCTTACTTCTTACAGGCACTGGTTTAACTTCCTTTAATTTAGCAAATTCAGACTTCTATACATCAATTGGTAAATTGACATTTTGGGTCATTGCATGCTGGTTTTGCCTGCCAGCTACTGGTTCAATTTTGGCAAAACCTGTAATCTTGCCCTTAGAGCAGTGTTACTGCAATTATTTGACTGTTTTATTCCACTTTCTCCTTTAATATTTTATAAAGAGGGTAAAACAGGCAAATTAAATTGTGGGTACAAGTGATAAAAAACAAGGGTGTCAAATACAGTTCAAACAAATATAGGGGCTATTTGGCTTTAATTGGATATTTATTAGATTTAAGATAATTACACATTTTAAATTGCAAAGAGGAAAATAAAAGGAAATAACTTGTACTGAATGCTAAATATACATTATCAAGTTTCTAAGTGTGATTAAAGATATATATATATATATATATTCTTTTTTGGAGTTGAGCCAGTGTAAGTCAGGATGTCTTCAGTGATAAAAACTAGTTCCTTTTAAGCTGAGAGATACACTGGCTCCCATAGTCGTGATGGATATGGATCACTCAGAGAGCCAAAGGAAAGTATCAACTATCAGAGAGTGGAGTAGAGAACCAGGAGTGGGGCTACCAACATGCTGTGGCCATTTATTTTTCATTTCTGATTAGCTTCATTACTGCAGAAAGATTCTACCCAGACAGCATAGACTGAAGGAAGGGGTAACATCCACCAGACTTTAGGCTTTGTAACCTCAAATATACCAACATCAAAGGGAAGAGAGTATTTATGTATTAGTCACAGGATTCTGATTGGCTTTCCCTGAAGGTGCATCTACCTCTCCACCAATCATTGTGTCCAGGGTAAGAGAGTTACCATGATTGGTCAGGACTGGGTCACATGATCACTGTCTTTTTTTTTTTTGAAAAGAATACAA
>RJWT010018787.1:0-18708 GCA_004365215.1 Cuniculus paca
CCAAAACCCTTCGGCTGGTAAACAGCACCCCAGCATCGTGTACGGCCTTCAGGAAACATTCCCGATCCAGACTACTACAAAATGCGAGAAACTTTGATCTGGGTTCCGAAGTATTCAACTTGGCTTTCATTAAAAACTACAGTTCTTCATGCCTGACATCATTTACATAATCATGGTTATTGAGCGCCGGGGATCTAGCTTAGTGGCAAAGGCGCCTGCCTGGCAAACACGAGGTCATAAGTTCAATCCCCGGTGCCGCAAAAAAAAAAAAAAAAGTTGAAATAATCATGGTTATTAAATGTTCAACTGCCAAAATCAGTTCAGTAACTATTATTTTGATAACTGTGTACTAGTTTCCCAGAGCTACTGTAATAAATTCCCATCAACAGAGTGGCTTGGAACAACTGAAGTTTATTCTCTTACAGTTCTGAGGGTTAGAAATTAAAGATCAAGGTGTCAGCAGGGACATGCGCCCTGAGGGCTCCTTGCAGTCCTTCCCTGCCTCTTCCAGCACCTGGTGGCCCCAGGTGCTCTTTGGTTTACAATAGCAGCATCCTAGTCTCTGCTTCATTTTGTGTGGCCTCACGTCTCTATGCTTTTCGCAAGTCTCCGGCTATTTTCACTGGCCTGTGGACCTTGCGCCAAGTGAGAGCAGAACCGGAGGGTGCGCCTGTGGGCTGGCATCTGCCACTTACCCTGTGTGTCAGCACACTTCAAGGAGGAAATGGAGAGCCTGCCTAACTGAAGAGTTGGTCACCTGGGTATTGCTCAAAAATCCACTTTTTCTTTCTTATACGAATGTGTTTGTTAGATCTGTGTAAAAGTTTGATATGAGCATTTATTTTGTTTGGAAATTAGGGGGTAGATTCCTGTCTAACGAAGTCTTTTACTTAACAAAAATGAAGTGAAAATTTGCCATAATTCATATTTATTTGAATAGCTGGAACCTTTAGAGCAACTACATGTCTTCAGTATGGTGCTCACAAGATAAAATCTTATTAAAGTAATATCCATATATAAAATGGTAAAATCAGCATCAATGTCTGGATTATTCACTCTGACCTCATGGTGACCTTCAACATTTAGGCATTAAATCAGAAGTTACTAACATTCTAAGAGCAATTTTGTACCTATTAGTAAACCTAGGGAAAGGATTAACTAGAAGATTTAAAACTACTGATTTAATTAGCTAACAAAGTCAGTGAGGTAGCACACCCCTCTAATCCCAGCCCTGAGGGAGGCTGAGGCAGGAGAATGACAAGTTTGAGTCCCAACTAGGCAACTTAGATTCTGTCTCAAAATTTAAAAAAGGGCAGGGGATATACGTAGCTCAGTGTGAAGACTGATAAAATAAAAAAGGTATCTGATTATCCTTATATTTCTTCTCCATATCACAGATAATTTTAAGCATTTGCTGAAGCATTTGGCATTCTTGTTATACATTTATAGATCTACTTATAGTGTATTTTGCATGCAAGCAAGCTCACCTTAATTTAAATTAGGGTTTCATATTTTTATAATGTCCAGTTGTAAGCAAAACATCAGCATCTCTAAAAGTTGACGTGTTTCATCACGTAGCTCTCCCAGCTGCGCATCAACTAAAGCCTGCGTGTAACCCTACTTTGCTATTTCCATTTTCTCCCTTCATTCACAATTTTAAGAGGTAAAGTTGGGCATGATAGCAACTTCAGCAGATGACAAAGTTTTAGTGTCAAAATTATTTTCTTCAGAACAACAGATAAAAAAAAAAAGAAAACCAGATGACCTTTTGTGTTAAAGTTCCTGCAACAGTTCAGTGTGGGTTTTGGTTTTTTCCTTTTTTCTTTTTCAGTTTTTATTCTTTATTAGTACACATTTGAAGTACATAATGATCACAGTCCTCATGGGGAGTCGGTGCGTGTATGTAATTCTTCATTCTCTTTTCAGCCCTTCCCCCTGCCCTCCCTCCATTACTTGGTCCCCTTCTCTTGTACAAAAGGTCTATCTTCCTATTTCCTATTTTTTGCTTATTTAATACCATAAAAATTTCCAATAAAATATTAAGTGGTCATTAGATCTATTTAAGTATTTAGTCACATAAATCTGTGTCATGAGTTGAAATATTTGATGGTGGAAGTGAGCACAGTCACATGTGCCTGTAATCCCAGCCACCCAGGAGGCTGAGGTAGGAAGATCTTTGGAGCTAGAATTTGAGGCCACCCTGGGCAACATCCTGAGAAATTGCCTCAAAAATATTTTTAAATTTTTGACAGTTGCAAGAACTTCAATATAAGTAATTTTTTTTTTTAAAAAGCTTTCAATCTTAGCATGATTTTAGGAAACAATATAGTAGTGTTTAACTTCACTCTGATTTTTTAAAAGATATCTGCATTTGATTTATGTGACAAAATGAAACCTGTAGCACTTCAAGATACAACCATATTATGATTTTTGTTGAGGGGAGTTTTTTAAATTGGTTTTTCCTTACTTATATCAAAATCAGTATTATTTGTGGTTCATTCTAGGAGATCTGAATAGATTTCCTAATTTTCAACTAAGTTTTTAATTTCCATTTGCTTGACAACAAATACAGTAAGCCATATCTCCACCCCCCCAAGCCCTAATTTTAATTGTGATCTGAGCAGTGATTTTTATCTTTGTGTATATCCATGTTTCAAAACATCCATAGTAAACATATATTAGTTTTAGAAATAAGAGGAAAAGACAATTATTTTTTACAAAAGGCAGTCACTAGGTACATTAAAAAGGTATATTAACCCAAATTTATTATATACCACGTAAATTGTAAACCAGGGCTGCTGTAACAAAAACCACAGCATGAGTAACTTAGTCGACAGAAATTTACTTTCACACGGTTCTGGAGGTTGGAAGTTCCAGACTGGGATGTCAGCAGATTTGAATTCTTCTGGCACCTCTCTTCTTGGCCTGGCCCATGATCACCTTCTTGATAAATCTTTTTCCAGGGCTTCCCTCTGTGTGCTTCTATCTCCACTCTTTTCTTGATAAGGATACTTGTTCTACTGGATTACAGCATCACCCTTCTGACCCCATTTAACCTTAATTACCTCTTTAAAGACTCTTTCCAAATATAGTCACGTTGGGGGTTAGGTCTTCAACATAAGAATCTAGTGTGTGGGGGGCAGATTTCAACTGATAGCACAACAGTTCCTAGCTAGGATAAAACGAAGTATTTCTGCCTCTGACATACACATGGAAAAAAAAATCAGTGTGGAGAAACTTCAGTGGGCGAGTACACTGAAAAATTAAAATGGTAACATAAATTGGGAACATTTAATAGGAAAAAATTTTCCTAAATAATTACTTGATTTTTTATTGATCAGTTTTACATTAGCATAGTCCATGTAGTACAGTTACAGAAAACTGACTTTTCCAAGTTTAGAGGTAACTGCAGCATTGGCCTCCCAGCTGCACATTAGATCATGTTCGTTAGTTTGAGAGCCCAGCCCCATCTACTGGGCATCTGATGAATGCTTAGCTGTGGCAACTGCACCATCATGCCATTTGGCTTCAGTGAGGTCCAGGAGAGTGGCTGTCCATGTCCCAGCAGTTTTACCTGAAAACAGAAACATAAATGCAGATGTGTCCAAATGCATTGCCTTGACTTACCAACTTTCTACAGGAAGCAGGGATTAGCATTTCTCAAAAAAAAAGAAAAAAAAAGCACTATACACAGAAGGTTCTTTTATGCTTAGTGATTCACAGGTGGTTTTGATTCTTGATCCCATTGAGTGAATACATTTATCTTGCCCTTCTGTCACTCTCAATAGGGAAATAAATGTGTGGATTCTGGGGAAGAATTGTAAAGGTAGAAGGCAGTGTTAGAGTAGGGAAAATGCTGAAGAAAGGACCAGGGATAGAGAATTACTGGAATCATAGATTCTTCAAGAGTGTATTGTTTAATTTCTATGTGTTTGTATAATTTCTGTGGTTTCTTTTGCCACTGATTTCTGGTGTCTCTGCACTATGATCTGCTAATATACTGTATATGAGAACCAATCTGACCAACGAAGGCCTGCCCACTTACTACACATAATGTTTGGAGAAAGGCTCCCTGCTCTTAGCCACTGTTCCTCTCCACATTTTCCAGTAATCTCTACTGATCAATAATACACAAGTTTAATCAACTGTTGCTGTGCTTTATGCCCTCAGTTTTGACTATACCAAATGAATTCAAGTAAGTGGTTATCTATGTATTTTAGGATTATTTTGAAGCATAAAACTTTGTGTATCAGCTTAAAACTTCTGTGGTTCAATAAAAAAAATCCATGAACTTTTAATGATATTAATTACTGCTAAAGAGAACACAGGTAAGATTAAAAGATAACCAGTGTCATATCTAGGCTCCAAAGCAGAAATTAAACATTGTATTAGAACTTCATCTTTTTGGCTGATCAATCCCACACATTAGAAATGAAATCTGCAAAGGTGATACAAGGAAAACCTCCAAAAGTATCATCAAGTTCTTAGTGAACAAGCTATAAAATACCCCAGACCTGGTAATTACAACAGTTAGATTAAAATAGTAGGATCGCGGCATCTTTCATGCTGATGTCTTCTGCATTGATGTGTTGGGGAAGCATCTGAATTACAGTTGTTATGAAAAATCACTTTGGATTCATGCAGTGAACCTGAAAAATGTACAGTAACTAAGAAAAATAATACCTAAATTACATGGCTATGTATGGAGATAATGTATCTTTAAAAAAAAGAAAGAAAATTTTCTTAGGAGAAGTTTCAAAAAGTTTTGGCCAAACATTTGCGTTGATGAAAATCACTTTAAAGTTACTCTTAGAAAGAAGAGGAACACATACAGGTTCCCCTTGAAATGAAAGCAAACTATGTTCTCACTCCATTATTTTAGACAGCAATTTAAAGGAGCAATAAAGATAAAATTCCCTCCTACCTCTGTTTGCCTCGGAAGAGCGTCGGGTTGGGCAAGAACCAGTTGTCCTGAAATGGGCCATTTAAGGAAAATGGCATAGACTAATTTTTCCTTAGGTTTAGATGTATACCTGATGACAAGAAAAAATAAAGAGCATAGAATCAAGTTATTATAGCCCACCCTTATTAATGGGTCAGATTTGGAATTATTTTCAATGATACTTCTACGTGGTAAATATTTACCAATGTCTCCCTGAGTAAAAGGGAAGGCAAATTAGCCCACGATGGTATAAAAAGCACTTCTCTTTTCTACTCCTCCACTACTAAAATGAAATTCATGGGAGGGAATGGTTTCCTTAAACTAGGATTCCTCTTCAGACTCCACTAGTAGACCCGACAGAGGAGGGCAGGAGTGAGTTGCCAGGGTGGGGCGCAAATGATTTTAACAGAGGAAGAGAGGGCTTGGAAGCTCAGGGTATAGGCAATGGATTAAGTACAGTGTTGGGCCAAGGATCCAACTGGATGTGGAAGAAGAGAAGGGCTGAGGGACAGAGAAAAGTGACAGAATTAAAGATAGTCTGATCACTGTACTGTAGTTCCCAAAGGGCTACGTGAAGTAAGCCAAAATATGAGGTGTAGAGCGCTTCAAATTAAAACCAAGGAGGGTGCAGCTGCTGCTGATGCAAGATCTAAAGTGAGAGCGAAGGAAGGCATAGCAATGGACAGGAGCCCCAGAGCAGAGATGGACAGCAAGCCAGAACTGCAGGACAGCTACGAACACCACTAAGAAGTACTTCAGTAATTGTTCTGAGAACAGGAGCAGTGAGCCAGGCTAACCTCCAGAAGGATTTTAAAATTTGACCTAGGAGAGTGCAGAGGACTGCCAGCAGAGGGCCAGGGCGAAGCAGTGACAGAAAAGAGCTCCCAGCAAGGAGGATGGCAGGGCGGGCCACTTGGGCAAGGAAAGGGGAGGGAGCACAGCACTCAGCTTTATAGGCCTTCAGAAATATTTTGGCTTTTATTTATTTACTTAGGTTTTTTGAGCCACAGCCCCGCTATGTAGTTCAAGCCTGCCTTGAACCAACTATGTAGACCACAAGTGTTGGGATTACCGGCACGTGCCACCACACCCAATTTCGTTTTTTATCTTTTATTTATTGAAATAAACACTTGAGGGAACAATTATGAGCTCCCAGGCCAGAGACCCTTATAGTCAATTTCAAGCACAGAAACAAATTCCAAACTAGGAGGAAACTATCTGTAACATAAGGGGTCGGTACTGAGTCCTCACTGTGGCTTTTCCCAAACCCAAGATTTTAAAATTGTACGACTACTTGCTTCTGTCTAAATTTGCTTACTTTCTTTTCTTTAGTGAGCTGGCAATATGCTCTAAGTTAGGTAACACTGAGCACAGCATTTTGTCTAACTGCTTGTGTGTGTGTGTGTGTGTGTGTGTGTGTGTGTGTGTGTGTGTGTGTGAGAGAGAGAGAGAGAGAGACAGAGAGACAGAGGGAGAGAGAGAGAGACCCAGGGTCTCGATTTGTAGTTCAGGCTAGCCTTGAACTCGAGGCCATCCTCCTGCCTCAGCCTCCCTAGTGCTGAGATTAAAAGGGTGCACCACCACTTAACTTTCTAATCCCCAATGGTCAAGTGCACTGAGTACCTTCACAAATGCGCACTCACATATATCCAGACACGGCATCAAAGCCAGCATGCCACAGCCTGATTGAGAGACTCACGGACATACACAACCATCCCGAGCTTACAGAAGCCTGAGACAAAGCCTTTCAAGAAAGTGTTGATTCAAAGAAAAATAAGCCAGTTCAGATCATTTTAAAGAGACTTCAGATCTAAGTTGACTGGAATAGCATAAACAAGTAACAAGTTTTTAAATCACTTGAAATAATGCTGTTCTTTTGTGCTGATTTTTTCTATTTTTTTGATTGTGGTAGGACATAATAAAATTTACCATCTTGAACATTTTTAAGTGTGCAGTTTGGTGGTATTAAATACATGTGTAATGTTATGCAGCCATCACCACCGTCTGCATAACTCTCCTTCCTGTGTGACTCCACTCTAGGAGTTCGACTACACGAGGTACTTCATTTAAATGGACTCATAGCATTTGTCTTTTTGTGACTAGGTTATTTCAATGCACACAATGTCCTGAAAGTTTATAGATGTTGTAGCATGTGTCGGAACTTCCTCCCTTTTCAAGACTGAGTATGTGCACACCAGGGTATACATACGTACTGCCGTTTGCTTATCCATTCATCTATAAATGGACCCTTGTGTTGCTTCCATATTTCAACTACTGTGAATATAGTTCTGCTATGAACACAGTGGAATTACTGGATCATAGAATAATTCTATTTTTAATTTTGGGGGCAACTGCCACTCTATTTCATAGCCACTCTACCAGTTGCATTCCCACCAGGGTTCTAAGATCTCCACACCCTCACTGACATTTCATTTCTTTTCTCACAGTAGCTATGCTAACAGATGTGAAGTGTTATCTTGCTGTAGTTTGTTGTTTAGTGAGGTTTTACATTTATTAAAGATAGGAAAAGAAGTACACTCTGTAGAGTGAGTATGGGCCACTGAGAAAGAGAACACAGTAGCCAGTTTGTTTGTATTTGTTGTTGTTGTTGTTGTTGTTTGAGACAGGGTCTCGCTGTGTACCCCAGCTAGGCCTCAAACTTGCTATCCTACCTCAGCCTCCTGAGTGCTGGGATTATAGGCAAATGCCACAAAACCCAGCTCACTGTAGTTCTTATGTGTGTTTTCCTAATGAAGTGTGATGCTCAGTATCTTTTCCCTTACCTGCTGGCATCTAACAGCAACATAATTGTTGTCTAGGTAGGGGGACAGGTATCTAGTGCTTCTTACTTCTGCCATCTTCCTGAAATATTCTCTATTTTTTTTTTTTGAGATCGAACTCACGACCTCGTGCTTGCCAGGTAGGCACTTGTGCTGCTGAGCTATATCCCCGGCCTTAATACTCTCTATTTTGGCTGATTGTAAGCTCCTATTTTCTCTGCCCTCAGATACCTCTTGTTAGAATTTATTGAACTGACTAAATAGTAGTTTGTTTTACATTAAACCACTCAGCATTTTTCACTTACCTGAATGGCTTACAGTTTCATAAAAGCTGACTATGTTTGGATAAAATGTGTCTGCCAATAGGACACATCTGGAGATGATACAAGGAGAATCGGATAAATATTAAGTATTCAAAAACATTGTAATTCTTCGCCTTCCTTCTCTCAGGTAAAGCTAGAAAGTCTGTTAGATAATTGGATTCATTCAAATTCTTTTTTATCCAGTTCTCTTTATCTCTGAGAATTTTTAAATGCTTTCCTCTGTCAAGTAGTAGTCAAGGACCAGAAAGACTTACCACACATTTGGGGTGGAAGTGTCATTCTGGAATCGCCAAGTGCGGGTTTCATAAATGGCTTCCCCATTGACTTTTAACCAGGACCCCATTTGTCTTAATCGCTCTTCAAAGATTGCAGAAATGGTGCCATCTAGTGTGGGCCCAATATTCATCAGAAGATTTCCTCCATATGCAACCGTTTCCACAAGTTGCTAACAATGTAAGAATGAGTACAGTTCTTAGATAGATTTAAAAAAAAAAAATTCCATTTTCCATGAGTTAATACATGCCCTGTGTTAGTGGGCCATTGAGCTACCCAAATTATAAGAAATATTCCCCACAGGACCTCACTATGAAGAATATGACAGTAACAGTCTCTAGATAGCTCACTGTACCTTCACCAGTTCTTCAATCGTAAGATAATCCATGATTCCAGCATCCCTCCTGTAGCCCCAGGAAAACTTGTCTATTGTCATGCAGTTTTCCCATTTATGGAACAACAGATGCCCAGGGTGGTAGCGATCAGTGCAGGTGTAGTAGCCACCATGTTTACAGATGCAGCCATCTCCCCAGCGATCATTAGTGACCACTGTGTCCCGAACTGGGCTGAAATGAAAAGTGTAATTTGTTTAAGGTTTCTTTTTCTTTTTTTTTTCTTTTTTTCTCTTTTTTTTTTTTTGTCTTTTTGAGACAAGGTCTCACTATGCAGTTCAGACTGGCCTTGAGCTCACTTTGTAGCCCAGGCTTGTCTGGAACTCGAAAGGATCCTCCTGCCTCAGCCTCCCGAGTGCTGGGATTACAGGTGTGCCCACCACGCCTGGCTAAAGTTTCTTTTTGTAATACCCACACCAAAAAAAGTCACTGAAAAAAGGTCTACCTGCACAGACTCCTAAAATATGATCATGACATAATATACACAATGGGAAACCCATGGTTCTGAAATCAAACAGACCCGGGCTGACTGGAGTCCTAGCTCTGCCACTTTCTAGCTCCCAGACTATGGCAAGTTACCTAGCTTCTCTGAATAATGAATTTTCTTATTATTGTTAGAATAAATGTAATTAGTGTAAAATGGCCCAGCATGCCCGCACTAATAGCCCTCATGAGAGTTTCCTATACTATTTGAAGCCCCCTCTCATATAGTGAATGGTATTTATACTGGAAACATTTTCTTCTCCAAGAACTATATTATCTTATAAATATATTCTAGGCTTTCTCTCTCTTTTATAACTGTGCCTAATACTGAAAAATCTTAGAAAAACTGAGTGTTGACCTCACGTGAGATGTTCCCACGACATTGTTTACCTTTCCCCTGGGAGGAGTTCTCAAGACCCTGCTGTTTCCAGTATCCAGAGTTCTCCACAGGGCTGGGTATGGAGCTCTGTAATCAAGTGCTCACCTATCACGCATGAGATCCTTGGTTCAATCCCCAGTACTGCTCCCCACAAAAGCTGATTACAGGTACCCCACACCTGTAATCCCAGCTACTCAGAAAAGACTTCTCCAGAACATTTGTATCTGTGCCTTTTGTGGACCCTGAAAGCTGCCTGACTTCATAACACAATACCAAGTGCTTTCTACTTATAAATGTAAATATGGGTCATATGGTTCAAGCCTAATGGAGAAGTTCAATCAGTGCTCTCTGGTCCCACACTCTTGAGCACAAGAGGAAGCAACAGGAAAGAACAGGAAGAGGTGAGGATGCCGAGGATAGAGGAAAGGAGGACACAGGTAGATTACGGCAATTATGGAAAAGAAGTTAAAAAGGAGTGCTAGCTGGGTGTGGTGGTGCACACCTGTAATCCTAGCATCCAGCTGTGGGAGGGTTACAGCGAGTTCAAGGCCAGCCTGGACTACATAGGGAGACCCTGTCTCAAAACAACAACAAAAAGGAATGAGAAGAACTGAAAAGCACATAATGAGAAGCAGTGAAGTATGGGCCAGAGTAGAAGATGGGAAAAGGGACCCACAAAATGAATCTTAGACTTTTAAATTCTTGATCTTGTGATATTTTTTAGTCTGATTTCAAAATCACACAACTGGTTTGTCCTTGACTCCCAATTTGTTCACTCCTGATTATTTTGAGTAAATAGTGATACCACTAATCACATTATTTACAACAATATCCTGCCAGAAGGGGAGAAACACACTGCTTTCCAGTAGTTCTATACTTTCAATGCACCCCCTATTTATAACCTCATACATGAATGAGCCTAAAAGGAAATATTTCAAGAAGCCTGGGAATTCAAATGTCATGCATATTTTAGGAGGATTTGAGGTAACGACGGCATCTAACGCACACACACCTTTCATTATACAGCCAGGCTAAGAAGCCAGTGCTGTTCCAGTAGGAATCCGGGGCACCCCCATCTCCATCGGCCCACAGAACCTCAGGCTGGTACTTGTTCACTAACTCATAGAGCTCTGGCAGCATCTTAGCGGCTGGAAATTTTCGCTCCTGGAAGGAACTAGATTTATCCTCAAGAAACAGTGGATGAAACCATTCAAAAAGGGAATAGTACAGTCCAAAGTGCAAGTTGGTTCTGTTCCTAATGGCCACCTCGAGTTCCTTGACAATGTCCCTCTTGGGCCCCTCATCTACAGCGTTCCAGTTCCAGGAATACTCTGAACCCCACATGGTAAAGCCTGAAAAGTGATAGGAAACACTCTGGTAAGCATCAGCAATTTTACTTTAATCAACTTCTAACAACAAAAATGCCAGAACAAGTCAGATGTGATCGATACATAACTTGCTTCTACAAATAACTGTTTTGTAGCATCTTTTTCAGAGCATATATTTTGCTTTTGTAAGAAACAAATGAGAATTTAAATAGGATGAAGTGGAGATTTTTATAGGCAAATTTCATCTGTACAGTCTGAGCTATCTCTGATATTTTTTCTCTTAGACTTTGAGAGGCATAGTATCATGTCTGCAGTGTTCCAGATATATCCCAACCAACTGCTGACACAGGGTCTAACATCAAATAAACAACCAGTATGGTAGTTACTTTTCTCTCATTGCTGGGACAAAATACTCAACACCCAAAATTAGGGAAGGAAAGGTATATTTCTTACAGTTCTTGGAGATTTCAGTCCATACTCAGCTGGCTTCAAGGTAGGGTGGCATGGCGGAGGGGAAGCCATTCATGGTGGCCCACAAGCAACAAGAGCAGAAAAGCAAAAAGAGAGGAAAACACACCTTCTTCCCTCCCCTATATTGTATGCCGACTCCACCCCTGGGCAGATGCAGCACTCACACCGCTAATCCCAGTGCTAGACAACGAACAGATCACAAACACAAGATTTAGCTGCTTCCATGACTGCATGAGGCTTGGGGGCCACCTAGACACAAACCATAACAACCAGCAAGGGCAAATCACTGCTAAGGCAGGAACATCTTCCACATCTATTAAGCCAGGCAATGACCACCACTATTTATCATGCAAGATTCTTATCTGTCTTCTCAACCAAAGATTAGGGTATGTTGTCTTGTCTTAGAATTATCTATTTTTATTTAGTGTGCTCTCAGACCACTAGTGATCATGTGTAATAAACCTTCTTTAACTTGTATAACTCATTTAACTATAGGGAAAAACACTATTTCCAATGAGTTCTGTGCATTAAAATATACCCACCATTTGCAATCTCATGCTACTCTAAGGTCACAACTTTGAATGCTGCTCTTTAAATTACCCAAAAGTGAAGAATCTACCAACTAAGTAAGAAAAGCAATCCATACCATTATATGTATGCTTTGAAATAATTCACATTTTAACAAAAATTTTCATTTAGATTACTAGTTGTTCTATTTAGATGTATTAGAAGAGATATATAAACAGAAACATTTAAGAAATACTATAAAAGCCTCAAAATTTCAGCTAATGCCTGTTATTATTCCACTAAAGTACAAAAGAATGTTTGCAAATAGACAATAATAAGATGCTTTGTGGATCACTTTACTCTTATAATAAATTAGGACAAGTCTAAGGTGGACTCACTCTTTAGATTTGTTATGAGACGATATTTAAATATCCTGCACTCACTTCAAAGATGTTTGTAGCAACCAAAGCAGTGTCAGTACTTAAGGTCTTATTTTAAAATGCTCGCTTTGACCTGCCCTACTGTCAGGCAGTGCCCCAACCACATGGGTCTTCAGAGCAACGTCACCATGGAAAGTCACTCAGAGATCTGCCTACACAATCTAACAGTGCACTTTCCACAAGCAATAAAAACATCCGACAAAGTGCATCCTTGAAAATATACAAATGTGGACTAGAGCATGCTTACAATTTGATTGTGTTTGAGTTTTTAAGAGCTCACACACAGTATGATCAAAAATATGGTGAATATTTAAATTAAAAATTTGAAGAATTTATTAGAGTAAGACACATTATCATTAATTCTCCTCAGAATACCACCACCCTCCCCCTCTTGGGGCACACTTATCCCAGGTTCCTGCCTCTTTCTGAACCAGTTTTGGAAGTCCTCTTTTCATGAGTGTCTTTTGAATTGATTCAAAATATTTGCAACAACTTCTGTCAAATAAAAATATTATGATGTGTACTCATCCACTTTCTTTCCCACTGGATCTGGCACTGTGCAGCTTCTGGCTCTTCTCCAAAGTCAAAATGACCAGGAAAGGTAAACAATTTGAATCGGTTCAGGACAGCAAGGCAGCCACCACAGCACAACTGAAAACATTCATGAAAGAGGTCTAGAACTGCTTCAGAAAGTGTCAAGAATGATGGAATAAATGTGTTCAATGCAAGGGTGGGCAGTATTTTGAAGAAGGTTATTGGCAGTGTATTTTTTACTGTATCAATTTTGTTTTTGTTTCTTCGTTGTTTTTTGAGACAGGGTCTCAGTGTGTATTCCAGTATGGCCTTGAACTCTATGTAGCCCAGGCTGGCTTCGAACTCATGACAGTCCTTCTGCCTCTGTCTTCTGAGAGCTGTATTATAGTTTTTATTTACTTATGTATTTTTCCCCAGCACCAGGGGTCAAGCTCATGACCTCACACTTGCCAGGCAGGCGCTTATGCCACTGAGCTAAATCCCCAGCCCTTGTCTTTTTGAGACAGGGTCTCGCTATGCCCTTCAGGCTGGCCTTGAGCTCACTTTGTAGCCCAGGTTGGTCTCAAACTCACAACAATCCTCCTGTCTCAGCCTCCTGAGTGCTGGGATTACAGGCGTGCACCACCAGGCCCAGCTGTATTACAGTTTTTAAAATGTAAACATTCACCATATTTTTTTTAGCACAACTTGTACGTTACTTTGTGCCATATAGCTTCAGGAAGTTCCTAGATATTAGGAAACCAGCAAGTTCTCAAAGTAAATACGATTTATAAATATTCATCTGTAGGAGAAAATCATGAAGCTATCAGATTATAGCCAAGGGGGAAATATATTCTAAAATAATTCCAGAGTTTTGTTTTGGTTTTCTTCTCCTACTCTATTCCCAACCTTGAAGAAAACAATGAGGCAAAATTTCATACACTAAGGCAGAGGAGCTCATGCAAAGGAAATTACCTAGTGAATTAGCATGAGGTTAGGACAAGAACTGTTGGCAGCTTCCTGGGTCTCATAGATATTGAGTTGTATTGGGTGAAGTCCAACCAATTTCTGCTTTTTTGTTTGATTCGTATTTTTGGGTTTTGTTTTGTATGAGGTGGTTGTGAGACAGGGTCACTATTTAGCCCAAACTGGTCATGAATGTGTGGTCCTCCTTCTTCAGCCTCCAGAGTTCTGGGATTACAGTTGTGTGTACCTCGTCCAACTCTATCCTATTAACACAGGAGCACTGTATTGTGTTTTATATATTCTTCTCAGCACATTATAGTTCTACAACTGTTTTCCAGGCAATCTGTGCTGCTTTCAGTTCTAGCAACTCATCCTCCATTTGCACCATTTGTCCACGCGTCAGTCACTTTTCTCATTGCTGAGACAAAATACCAGGCGCCCAAAGTTAAAGAAGGAACAGTATATTTCAGGTCACAGTTTGTAGAGGTTTCAGTCCATAGTCAGTTGGCTCTAAGGCAGAGTGACATGGCAGAGGGGCATCCCAGAGGAGAAATAGTTCATGGCAAAGTAGGGCAGGCAGAAGGCAGCAAGCAGAAAATCACAGGCAGTAACAACGGCAGCCCTCTTTCTGACCCTTACGTTCTATCCAGGCTACCTACCCTTAGGGTAGGTAGCACTTATACTCAGGACGGGGCACCTGTATTCCTAGCATCACTCCATGCATCAATCACAGCATCCTTAATAACAACACCATACACTCTAGATCCTGCCATCTCTGAAAAGCTCCTCCTATGACCCAGTGAGGCTTCAGGGAAACATCTAGACACAAGTCATAACAGTCACCTAAGAGACACACACACACACACACACACACACACACACACACAAAATGGTACAAAACCACAGAAGCATGATTCACACAGTGCCTTTGCATAATGCATTAGGATAAAGCAAACAGCCAGGCATGGTGGCACACATCTGTAATCTCAGTACTTGGAAGGCTGAAGTAGGAGGATTGCCCTGGGTCTGAGGCCAGCCTGGTCTACATAGCTAGACCCTGTCTCAAAAAACAAACAAAAGAAGAGAAAGCAAAAAAGCCAAGAAGCCGGGTATGCTGGCACACTTCTGTAATCCAAGTACTCTCAGAGACTGAGGTGGAAAGATCATAAATTCAAGCAATTTAGTGACATAGGAAGACCCTGTCTCAAAAAATAAAAAGGATAGGGGATGAAGCTCAGTGCGAAGGCCCTGGGTTCAGTCCCAAGTACTGAAGACACAAAGAGAGAGAGGGACGGAGAGAGAGGTGTCTTTTTCTAATAGCAAATTTCAAAGGGCAGTATCCATCCTACTTCAAATAGCTTTAAGCAAATCTTGAAATATTATTAAATGTGCATATAACTGTGACCACCTTTCCTCTTGTTTTGTGGAACATACAATCTGTCTGTATCCCTAATGGCCTCCAACATAGGCAGAACATGTGGTCTTTAAATTATAAGCAAATACCAGTCTCCACTTCCAGTTACAGTCAACAGAGAACTGACTTCAGTGACCACTTTGCTGTAGTCTCTTCTTTGCATCTCCTTGCCACTGCCGCATCTGTTTACATGCACTTACTCACCTTCGTGATGTTTGGAAGTCAAGACGATATATTTGGCACCAGAGGCCTGAAGAATATCTGCCCACTGGCTGGCATTAAAAAATTTTGCGGTAAAGAGTGGTCCAAAATCTTCATATTTAAAATCTGGTGGGTAATTATCTTTCATAAAGGCCACATATTTTGGTATCTTTTGGTTTTGCCAATACCACCTATGGGAGGAGAGGAAACAGCACATGAACAGCATGGGCACAAACCTTTGAAATAATCACCCCAGCTCCCTCTGACGTCTCCCCCTCCTTGAATGCTACCCAGATCCTCTGTCATTCCCCCTTCACTTAGACTTTGCCCCAAGGAAATCTTATGTAAACCAAAACAGCCCTGCTATTTTCCACCTAAACCCTGTGACATCTTGTCTGCCACAAACTAGAACATTCTAGACAACACATTCTCTTAATTCTTCACTCTTAAATCACATGTTCAAGCCCAGCCTTAGTCACTTAAGAGACTTAGTGAGACATCGTCTCAACATTTAACAACAGAAAGTGAGGGGTCACTGTGGGTCAGTGTGAACGCCCTGGGTTCAACCCTCAGTGCCCACGCCCCCCCCCCACACACACATTGAGATTACTTTTATTCACTCTGAGCACAACATTGAGCTCAAACTGCTTCTGCAAGGCTTCACAAGCCAAACACATCTAAAACACCTCAGACAACCCAGCAGTGCCAGTCCTCATGAAGCTTAAGCAAGCCATCTCTGCCTCACCCTCCACTTTATCCATCTCCCCTCCTTTCCTGAATTTCCACAGTATAAGCAAATCCAAAGTCAGCACTCCACTCCCAAAGATAACCAGGAGGCTTTTATGGCTGCTAAGACCACTAAGGGCCACAGCAAGCACTGTCCTGTTGCATGCCCAACCCACAGTCCCGCGTGTAATTTCCCCATGTCTCACAGATGCTGCTGCAACCCGTGTGACTTGTCTTGGTTACTTTTCTCTCGTTGCTTGGACAAAATACCAGACATCCAAAATGAAAGAAGTAAAGGTTTATTTAGCTTACAGTTTGTGGAAATTTCAGTCCATAATCAGCTGGCTCCAAGGCAGGGTGGCATGGCACAGGGGCAACACTTCAAGGCAGCAGCCAGCAAAAGCAGCCAGAGCAAAAGGGGGACACAGCAAGCCTCTTTTCCTCCCTTATATTGTGCACAGGCCACCCTGCCTCCAGGGCCAGTGTAGCACTTACAAAATCTTGTCCTCCTTTCACACAGGATGAGGGTATTTTCAAAGTAAAAATCCTGGCTCCCTGCTGAGCCTCTTAGTTAAACTTCTGAACTGCTCAAGTTGACATAATGTGTCAACTACAACATACCAGGAAAGGATGAGAAAATAAGAGATAAAGCTGGGGTCAGGTGGAGCCCTTACGCTGGGGATGAGAGCAAAGGAACAGCCCCTCACTGCAGGGGCCTTTATTTATATATTTTAAGCAACTTAATGTCATATGACACCCCATTGTCCTAGCAACCCACTGTTCCGATTGTCTTGGGGCTAGGTCCTTTTCTGGGCTGAGACAGCTTCTTCACAGGGCTTGCCCCAAGCACTCTTTGTTTTTGCAGTGGCCATGTCCCAGCCCTGTACCTGTGGTCAATTTCCAGCTTCAACAGCTCCCCACAAGATGCCAGGCCCATACTGGCCAGTGGCTCTCCAAGAGGTGCTAGGCATGGCATCCTTCCTGAAGGCAGCAGGAGCTACCTTCCTGCTTTTAGCAAGGCCAACAGCCAGGTTTGCAATGCCTGGATGGCACGATAGGACTGCAAAGTCACAGAGAGGAAGGATCTGCATCTTTGACTTTGATTACTTCTAAACTTTCCTTTGATGCTGGAGATTGAACCTAGGGCCCCAACCTGCATTTTTTTCCTTTTAAAATTAAACTGCAATGATACAAAATACAGAGATAGATTCCCTGTAGATGGGAAGAACTAGAGATGGAGGCAGGGGGAGGAAAGGGAGAGCAAGAGGAAGTAAACAAGAATGAAGATGTGTTGTGTCCGTGGACCAGCTTTCCACGAGGAATGTAAGCATTGTGCACAGCAAACATGCACCAAAAAACGTAAATTTTTAAAAAACTTAACAAAAGGGAAAAAGGAGGGAAAGTTGAACGCAGATACACACATGCATATCCACCCACACATACATATATAGAGGACAGCATCTCTATCTGAAGAACGTCAGACTTGAAGCAGTGAGTCAGGAAAGGTGTGCATAACCATTCAAGAAATTTACAAACACTTTTTTAAAAACAATACGTCTCAAGGCAAAATCTAAAGTGCATTATGCATACCCTTTTTTTTTAAATCCCCCAATGCCAGGGAAACTGAGGCAGGGGATCGCTGTGAGTTTGAGACCAGCCTGAACTGTATAAACACCGTCTCCAAAAAAAAAAAAAAAACACACACAAGGGGGGGTCTGGAATATAGCTCAGCAGCACACCATCTGCCTGGCAAGCACAAGGTCCTGAGTTCGATTCCCGTACCAAAAACAAAACAAACAAACAAAAAAAAACCAGACAACTAAAAACCCCTATAAAAATTCCTAGAGGCAGGCATGCTGACACTTAAATAACCAGCGTGCACAGTGTGGTCGCCCCACCTGTGGTCCTAGCTACTCAGGGAGTCCCTGGGGCTGAGGGGTGGCAGACCCAGCAGTTTAAGCCTGGACACCATAAGGAGACTCTTTCAAAAAACAAAACAAAACCGCACCCAACCGCTGATGTGCCCGAACCAGTCTTCAGGCAGCAAGGATGCAAACCAGGCGTTGGCAGCAGAACCACCACGGGAGAGTCTGAGTTTCAGGAAACACAAATCCGCGGATGCCTCACAAACCGACCGAGTTCTCCGGTGCAGCGCTGGAGAGGCTGCGAAGCCGGGCGCAGTGCAGTGTGTCGGACACACCTGCGCTCAGACGGAAAAAAACAAAAACACAAGCGCGCACAGCCAGCGCGAGGCACTCAGCCGAGACGCTGCAGCACCTCCACCCGGAAATGCCAAGCGCGGCTAAAACTGGAGGGGAAACCGACCCGGGACAACGCCGGGAGACGCACAGGCGACCCGGGCGGCGTCGGGGCCGCGGGTGGGGAGGGGACGCAGAGCGGGGTGCGAGGAGCCGGGGCGGCGGCGCTCACCAGAACCACTCGCTGCCGAAGCTGGGCACGGAAAACACGCCCCAGTGGATGAAGACGCCGAACTTGGCCGCGTCGAACCACTCGGGCAGCGGGCGCGCGTCCAGCGACTCCCAGGTGGGCGCGAAGGGCGCGGGGCCCAC
>RJWT010018788.1:0-18699 GCA_004365215.1 Cuniculus paca
AGAAAAAAGCTTATTTCCTTCTTGTACTCACGCTGTTTTTGCTGTCTTCCTTGGCTCCAGCCACTGTGAAAGGTTGCTTCTCTGCCATGTACCACTCTGCCTTGGAGCCAGCTATGAAACCTCCACAAACTGTGAGCTAAATAAACCTTTTTCCTTTAACTTTTGGTGTCAGGCAATTTGTCTCAGCAAAAAGAGCAATGTAACTAAGACAGTCATATAGACATTTTATCATGTCAAGGAAAGACACTCATCATTAACAGACTGCATGGTACAGTTGGTATAGCAGAGAAACTGAAGGACAGTGACTTGATGTAGATGAATACTAACGTTAACCAACACAAACTATGTACTTGCTTCTGAATCCTTTAAATACATATACCAATAAACCTCTTTTGTATTTCTTCTATTTTGTATCAGGTTTTAACTGCATGAAATATCTTAATGTATCATATGGTTGCAACTGGATTCTCTGTGATGTAGTATCATGACTGTGATTGATACCATTTGCTGAAATTATCTTAAACTGTTTAGTAATGACTCAGTCATTCATTTAAGCAAGTGAAAAATTTAAATGATTTAAATATTGCGTATAATGAGCTCAATATTTTATGTCATGGTATAGTTGGTCTCTTCCTAGAGGAAACTCAAGTGTATGTAGTAAGAATATACTTACTACTATTTATATTTAGATGTATTTTTCAAAAATTATCATGCAGAAAACCAAATTTTGATTGAGTTAAAAGTGATTTGAATTTTCCTAACAAAATCACTACACAATCTATCTCATTTTACCCATCCTTACCAGATAGAATATCCCTCTCCTGTCTTTCCACATTGTCAAACATAAAATCATTCACAAAGCCTCAGTTTATGTCTTAATTCCTTCAAGAGGCTTATCCTTTAATGCATTTCTTCCTTTCTTCACATACTCTTTATTATATTTTTATTTTAAAACCTATTTTGGCATGATTGTGAGTTGCTAAAACAGGCCATCTTTCATTAGGTCATTGTATCTATATCCATTCTCGTCTTTTCCATAATGCTAAATGCAATACTTGTTTCATGTAATGTGCTTATTCCATACAACATAAAAAGGCATGTGGGATATAGATAACTAGAGGCTCATGACTTAGGGTCACAGAATGATTACTTTATAGTCAAGTACCCATCACCTCTGTAAATATAGCTTCATGATCAATCCAGCTTTATGACAAGTAAATTCTTTTTAGAAAATAAGATTATCACCTATAAATAGGTCGTCAAATCATGTTCACATAAATCATATATCTTACAAGCAACTTACCAGCGATTTAAAGGATGCAGATAATATTGAGGCATAAATCAATCAGGAGGGGTCTGGTGCTGCTAATGTGACTCCTCGCATTCTTAGTCATGCAACAAGAGGTCTCTTTGTCTAAAATGTGGCTACATTACTGCATAACAGAGCAGAATACAGTCACAATACATCTTCATTTACATTTAGATTTTTATTTAATATAGGGAGCATGCTGTACATCAGAGATTACCCCATTTATTTACAGTAAACAATCACAAACTTCCCAATTACCTCCTGTCAAAAATATTTCATAAATGCAAACTTTTATGCTAGTTTAAAATATTACTTCCTTTTTTGGGAAGTCTTCCTTTAACACATTTAGAATGAGGTTTAATCAGTTTGCCTTATTTTTTCCACCTGAGACATTTCCACAGCACATAATTAAGACAAAACACAGATTACAAACCTATTAATAGCCATTTCCCATACAAAAACACAAAAAATATACTTTATCATCTAGAATAATGTATTTTAAGTTATTTCCTGAACTTTATAGCAATATGGATTTAGTGAAAGTATGTATAACAGTTACTAAAATTTTAATATCATATTTTTATGATACTGTTAATTGAGTTTTAGTATCAGTGAAATAGAGATGACTGATTCATTTTAAAGATGTCAGAAATCTGAAGTCTTCAAGATAGCACAGATTGAAGTTTTTGGTATTTCCATATTTCAGAATACAGGGACTATTTAGATTCATATATAACTGATAGTTTGTCTGATTTATTGTTTCCCAATTAGTTTCCCTTCCTGACAAAATAAACCATTATTTCAGAATTCAAGAAAATAGAAATCTTGTTAGAGTTAAAGTAATATGATTTATAGTGTATTTTTCAAGTCACCTTATTGTTACTACACATATTATGTACACCCTAAATCCATAACATCTCTGCACATCGTTAATATTCAATACACCATTGCTAAACACCACATCTCATGTCTATGAATAGACAAAAATCAAAAGAATAAAGAACAGAGTCAAGCCGGGCGTGGTGGCTCATGCCTGTAATCCCAGCACTCGGGAGGCTGAGACAGGCGGATCGTTGTGAGTTCGAGACCAGCCTGGGCTACAAAGTGAGCTCACGGCCAGCCTGAACAGCATAGTGAGACCCTGTCTCAAAAAACAGGGTTGGGGATCTAGCTCAGCGGTCTAAGCGCCTGCCCGACAAGCGCAAAGTTGTGAGTTCAATCCCCGGTGCCGCAAAAAAAAAAAAAAAAAAAAAAAAAAGAACAGAGTCAATAAATGCCAACATCTTCACTTATTCCAATATTCTTTATACTTATTGTTTGACCAATGATTGAACATATTCTTGATTTCAGATTTTGCCTTTTGATTCCATTATTATTCTATTTTATCTCTCTAACATATGAAAATTTGACTTTCACAAAATATGAGTAAGGGAGTTAAATCTGACATTGCAAAATATTTTAAAGATGGTGGAACAATGTGAATTGAAAGCAGTAGAACTGAGTCTTTGAAAATCAAGATTAAGGTATTGTGTCACTATGAAACGGTAGAAAAGGGATATGTAGTAAACATGTATGCAGCAAAGAACCACGGAGTTTGTTAAAGATAAATTTGTCAAGGAAAAGTTGTTCCCAAAGTCAATGCATGGAATCCAGATTTTAAATTGTGAAGTTAAATGAAAATGACAGAACAAATTATGTGATTGATTAAAAAACATTAATGTGAGCCCAACAAACTAAAATACTAAAGTGAAACCAAAAGGTAAATTTTACATAAATAATATAACGGTTTTAATTAAATAACTTTGTGTTATTGTATGAAAGAGCCTTGGATGATGGGGAAAACATCAATGTTACGATATTGACCTCCGAAGTAAAAGCATCAAGTGACTTCTCAGTATATGAGTCCAACAAAAGCTGCACTAATAAAAATTTTAATGACCTTTATGAGGGAACATAATTACATTTCACAGTGATCACAAAGTAAGTGAAGTTGTATTTCTAATTAAATGATCTCCATTTAAATAGAAAAATAATGGTACTTGTCCTGATAAAGTTGACCATTTTGATAGAATGAATAGTACTGTTTAAAGAATTATAAGATGCTCAAATGTTTATTAATATTTGAAGGACTGCAATTATCAACAAAAAATAATTGTTGTCTCCAAGAAGCTTAATAGAACTAAATGTTGAAATCTGCAAGTAATTAGATTCCTTTCAAGGAAAAATTTTAAGCAATTATTGGTGACCTAAACAGAAATGAGCTATTTCAAGCAGGATTATTTTGCAATTTTTAAAAGTTATTTCAAAATAGCAAATCAAAACAAATGCATTTTTACTGTTGTCAATTTTTAGATTATCAAATAATGTGTCCAAAAGCATAGATTCTGTAATTGATAACTGCACACAATCCATGCATCAAAATTCAAACATACATGGCCCATTGATCATATGCATTCAGGGATTTTTACTCTATGAAAATTATTATGTCTTCAGGGTAATTATTATTTTTCTACTTTTTTTTTAACCATTAAAGAATCCATTTGTGTAAAGTTTCAATGGTCTATGTAATCAGATGTGTATTCTTAAAACAGATTCATGTATTTTGCTTCAGTTTTTTAAATTTTATTTATTTTTCTGAACTGGGAATAAAACTCAGGGCCCCATGCTTGCCAGGGAGGTGCTGGGCTGCTGAGCTAAATCCCCTCCCCCAAAACAGCTTCATTTATTATAGGCGTGGCAAAATAATTAATGAAATTGAAGTAAATTATAATTTTTTATCAAAACACTTGGGTACCTTGATTCTTGAATATCAAAATATTATTTTTTCAAATGGTAGCAAAGTTTTATTAAAGGTAGGAAAAGATACAGATGTAGCAGAACAAGTTTGGGCCATGCAGAAATAGGAAAAGAAGCACACACCCTACAGCATGAGGGTGGGCCACCATGCAAGAGAGAACAGTGGCTCCGAACAGCAAATAAGCACACAGGACAGCTTGTTAGAGATTGCTCATTATTAGTACTGGGGGCCAGAGTTCTACACTATCCAGGGCTGAGGTGACTCTGTGAAGGGCCAATCTTTATGATTCTGAAACTCGTCCTGGTTCTGGGTACATTTCAGTTTGGCTGCAAGTCTGCTGTGCTCTGATTCAGCAATGACAGACACACATTTGAACTTATTTGGTCTGGAACCCATAGGTCTCTTTCTCTTAAGCGGCACAGAAGAGCTGAACTTGACTGGCAATGCCCTGTTCCTCAGCAACATTCAGAAATGTGAAATCTACTTCCGCTTCATCAGTACTATGCCCTTTTCTTCCTTAAATTCAGGGCAGTGGCACAAAATCAACTCTCAGGCTGCAGCATCCCCTCAGGACTAAATATTTATAAATGCAATAACGCGGAGTTCAGTACCTGGCCATTGTTCAACGAAGAACTCATAACCTTCCCTTCATGGCAGTGCTCACAGAAATGTTGGCCAGGACTGAGCCAAGTTCCAGACCAAATCGAACTTCTCTATAGGAATGACTGCATAGACCGTGTATTTTGCTGAAAAAACTGCCAAATCTGTTTCAGTTCTTCTGCAGTTCGGTCT
Source organism: Cuniculus paca (assembly GCA_004365215.1). Lineage (NCBI taxonomy): Eukaryota > Metazoa > Chordata > Mammalia > Rodentia > Cuniculidae > Cuniculus > Cuniculus paca. The sequence goes on from RJWT010018788.1 coordinate 4,899, forward strand.
TGCATCATCTCAGTGTTAAAGACAGAACTGAGAGTCTTGTCTTTAGAGACTGCTTTGCTCAGAGGCTGTTGTTTCCTCTGGGCATCTGTCTTCTGCTCCACACTTTTTATGAACTCACCTTGCATAGAGTGCCCTACCGGCTACTCCCGAAAGTCCCTGCCCTTCTCCAGGAGGGACTCTAAAGCAGCATTCTCAGACCTGCGCACTTGCAGGATCCCGTCCAGGAGCAACCATAGAGGGCATTGGCCTGGAGCTTGGCCCCAACCGCTGTTGTCTGCATCTGCAGAGAGATGTCGCGAGCCTTGGGACACGGGGACAAACCCCAGGCCCAGGGCTGGGCTGCGCATGTTCTAGGCTTCACTAGCGACTGCACCACCTGCCGCCTCCACGGCTGCCCTCGCCTCATTGCAAATGTACTTGCCTCCTTTCCTTTTATTTAGCTTTCTGTAGTTTGGGTTTCAGTTATGCATGATCAATTTCATTGCAAAATTTTTATATGGAAAAATTCTAGAAATAAACAATTCGTAAGCACTCAGTTGTAATCTATAAGTGATGTGATGAAATCTTGCCCTAGCATGCTGTGTACAAAATGTCTTTTCAGATACTGCTCACCCGTTAGTCTCTCAGTGTACTGTTATCAGATTGACAGTTATGGTACAGCAGAGCCTGGGTATAACCCTTATTTTCCTTTATAAATACCCCCAAAGCCTAACAGCAGAGCTGCTAGCGATTCAGGTACACTAAAGAGAAGCTTTAAAGTGCTTCCTTTCAATTAAAAGATGAAAACTCTCAATTTAAGGCGGGGGGGAGGCGGGGAAGATCACATGAGATTTCTAAGACCTACTATAAAAAGGCTTCCTCGTGAAATTTTGGGGAAAAAAAAAGGGGGAATCTGTTTTACATTCCTTCCCTCCTTCATCTCTACAGCTTTTTGCACATATTTTGATTAATGTCAGTGTGTGGCACCAGAAACTACTGAATCTATACAAAGACTTCAGGAAGAAGTACAAGGGACACCAAGTTCTTCACCATAAATGAAACCTAGTTAAACAAATTCAGGAATAGGTTTAGACTGAAATATGTGTAAGTCATTGGAAGGGCTCTGCCACATTTCTGGCCCAGTTAATGAAGTTAATTGAGGAGAAAGAAAAAATATCAAAAGCAAATCTTTAGCTGTGTAAAACTGGGCTGCTATGAGAGGAGATGCCAAATAGAACCTACATTTATAAAGGTACAAAAGAGGCATGATAGCATAAAACATTGAAACATTTTTTAATTGCAATGTTCTTTTATTTTAAAGAGAATAGAACAAAACAAAACAAAACAGAACCGAGTCAAACACAACATAGCATTTCAGAGAAGAACACTGCAAGCAATACAAGTCTTCAAAACATAACAGGAGATTAACAATGGCTACCCTAGTGTCTCTTGTTTTCTTTGAAATGGTTCATACACTCACACACAATAAACTCAAACAAAACAAAATAATATAAAACCAGATAAAACAAAAGAGTGAAAGCATTACAGGCCTTCGGAAACGTTTCAGTAAAGAAATTTTTAAAGACTGATGATGTCCAATCTTCTGTATCATCATGTCTCTATGATCCAGGATCACCTAAAATGTCTTAGCAATGATAAAGCTGCCTAAGGAACCTTGTAAATGTTCGACAGCTATGCTAAGCTATGTGTTAATGTAAGAATTTTCTTTGGGGGGGAAGGGGGACAAAATAAAAGAGTATATGATTATTTTTGTTTAATACCTAATTTGTTTATAAAAATCAGATTGACACTAACTTGCTAATAAAAGGAGGTTCAATTGACTTCCCAAACTGCCCAAATATAATACTTAATGCTTACTCAGCATGTTTTGGGTCTAAAAATATTAATGCAAAAAAGATTTCAAAGTAATTTTATAATATAAAATTTGGGAAACATATAATAATATTACTTAATTTAACAGAAGTATGCACTGGAAAGTTTTATGGAGCTTTTAAAAACTAAAATAAATAACTTTAGAGTTTTATTTGTTCAATAAGTTCAATGTGTGAGTAATAGTCTCTTTTTTTAGTAGTATTGTACAAATGCAAGTATATATGCAAATACATACATATTTATATAATTTATACTTTTATATCTCCTTTATATTTAATGTCAATATATTGCAAAATAATATATTTAGGAACCTTATTAATTTTACCATTCCACAGTTTTTCTCTGGACTACCAATGAATTTATAGACAGTTATCATTAATCACACATAGTATGATCTATATTTTTCTTTTGTATTTTTCATAAACTTGAACAGTACACAGATACTAATGTGTGTTTAACGAATACTTGTATCAATTCATTCATATCAATTAATCAAAAATGTAGATATAAAGATTAAAAATGTAGATTAAAAATGTAGGTTTTTCTAAGTTCCATTAACTTGATCTTCTCACCCAGGAAGTATTTTCACATAATATAATGACTTCCATATGAATTTTAAGGTAAATTGCCAGGTCACCAGTACAAAGAAATGCAACTAGTTTAAACCAGATAGTAAGTGCTTGCTATTGCATTGAATTCAGAATTGTTTTGTTGAAATGTCCCACACCTGCCTGGATCACTCAGTCTCATTACTGTGAGGTCGTGGGAGAATTTCATCCTGATACAATGTGAACATCCCATTTGCCTGGATGGCCTGTGTTTGGCACATCTGCGTGTCTGTGAGACATTATGGGGAGGGAGGCCAAATGAAAATTGTCATAGTGCACCTGTCCATTAGTGAGTCGTCATGCCCGGCAGAAACTTTCTGGCACCATCTGGTTATAATCTTATGCTCTGAAGCATGAGAATTGATGGACCTTTTAATTTTTATCTCAGCTAGTATAATTGCAGATGCTATTCTTATTCAAAATGGACTACATTTTGCCCACAGCCAAAAGCATCCAGCTCCCGTTGACTTTAATGTGAGGACAAGCATAAGAAACTGACCAAAGAATTCAGCCTAATACTTCTAATTGCTTTATGAATCTTAATAAGCCTGTTTGACTTAATAATATTCAATTGTGGAAAGTTTCACAGGTTATTTGTTCATTTGCCATAGAAAATATTTTCTTGAACCCTTTCAGAAAGTGCTGTGTTTTCATTACAAAGCAGATTATTTGCTTTCTGTAGCCATGAAGCATGGCATCGAGTCATGTATATGATGCAAACAAAAGAAAAATGAGAAGACTGAAAATACGAATACGAACATTCCAGCAGACACAGAAAGTGCATGTCCCAAAAGGACAAAGGCTTGAGACAATTTATGCAGTGCCTTTTTACACAAAGACGAGTACAATTTGTATGGAATATAAAGAATCATAGCTAATTAGATTGACTTTAATTGGGTTTGTGCTAAATCCAATGCTTTATAGAACCATCAGTGGTGAGACAGAAAAAGAGAATCAATTTGTAAAATATACAGAGAAATTCACTACAGAAAACTAAGAAAGGAAAATAGAAGCCATATTCCTGACACTAAATAAACAGCACAAGGTAAGAATAAGGCATGCATTGCTAAGTGGAGAAAAAGAGGCAATTTGATTTCAGTATTAAAGGTAACCCATTTCTTTACACTTACATTTTAAATTTTGTTAATTATACATTAGGCTTGTGAGTCTGCCTTTTTTCTGAAACAAAAATAAAAGGCCTTCTTCAGTTGTGTGGTTAAATTCCCTTTATATCAGTGGGTGACTGATGTTGGGATTATTGCCTGGTAATAACATTCATTCATGGTGTGAGAGAGTAAGAAAGTAAAGACACCTGACCTTGTGTGTTTCTACTGGGGAGTGGAAACAGGATTGTCAAAAAAAGAGTTGATGTTAAACTGCTTGCACACACATGCACAAGCACACACAGGCGTACACCTAAATAACCCATTGTCAAAGTAATGGCAGATATTACTAGGCCTTGTGATTAGAATACATCACTTTCTCTTTTGTCAGTAATCAAAATTTGTGCAGCAGTATAGTTTCAAGGCAAAAGATTTTCTAATTTTTTAGTCTAGATTATCACTATTGAGAGACTTCTGTTAAACACCATGTTACTATTGGTCTGTGTTCTAATTTTAAAAATCCTATTTTTGTGCCATTCAGATGGGAATTCTTTAAAGACTTTATGTCAGGCAGGAAGGAAAGAAGACAGAAGTGAGTTTAAAGAAATAAGTTCTTGTTCTCCATTATATTAAAGGGTCACAAGGAAGAACTCTATAGTATTTGACCCTGATAGCAGTATATGTGAACCTGAACTGTGCAAATGAACATTTTCAGTTAAATTTCATTTCTCACAGCTCAAAAATGGTCTTCATGTATGTTACCTAACCATACAAGAGGATATTTTAACTTTTTTTATTGGTCATGTAAATTTGGTGAAGAGGGTTTATGGTCTAATTATAGTATTTTGGTCAGTTTAATCTATAAAGGGTAGTTAATTATTAAAGTCAAATGTTCGAGTATCTAAAAGCAAAACAGCAAGTGTTCTGAAAAAAATAATAATAAACTTAACATTTAAAATCTTAAAGCAATGCATTGAACACTGTATGCATGTTACACATAATATGCACACACACACGCTATTTGATGCACAATACCTTAATTTTATATATGAAGGAAATATTTCTTAAATGAATTGCCCAGTAATAAGCATCTTTTAATACTAGAACTGCAAATTACTGCAAAAAATTTCTGCAAATTTGATGACAAATTAGTCCATTTTTTTTTGTTATGGTAGCTTCAAAAGTTTTTTTACATGTGCCAAAATTTATCAAATTTCATATTTCACATATATGTAGTTTATATATACCAATTTAGACCAATAAAACCGGAACACTTTTAATAAAATTAGCCTATCCATAAAATATAACTTAATTATGTCCCATATTTTCTATTTTAAGATCCGATGCAATTATTACCATGACTGCACTAAATTTGCAGATGAATTCATGAGTAATGAATATCTTTGGTATCCTTGGCTTTCTTACAAGAAACACAATATATCATTACATTTATTTAGATAGTCTTATTTCCTACATAATACAAAATACATTCCTCTGCATAACTCTTGTAAATATCACATCAAATATAACAAAAGTTTCCTTACTATAACTCTTGCAACTAGTTATTTTATTTCTAGATATTTCATGATTTCATTGCTATTGTAAAAGCAGTAAGTTTGTGTATTACATTGATTGATTGATGGGTGAGATAGAGGTTAGGTCAGGGTTGGAAAAACAAGATTTTTAAAATACAATAAGGTTGCCTGGAATGAATACTAAACATTTCAGTGGACTACCCTTTCTGAAGCTGCAAAACTTCTACTTTCATAGTCAATGATGGTACTACATTCATTTTTCTGTTTAGATCCACAAACAACTTTACACAGCAGCCCCGATGATGTGCACTAAAACAATGTCTATGGCATATGCAGTTCTAGCAATGTATATTAACATTATCCATATGCATATATAATTTATAACTATATCTACAACTACCAAAAAAAGAGAGCTTATTCTACCTTTTAAAAAATGTATTCATTGAAAAAGCAGAGAAAATTTTTCCACATAAAAGGTTGCTTTTTACTTTCCAGGAAATTTAATGGAAACAAAATTTCTCAGCTGAATCTCAAGTCTGTAAGACCGAAGAGTTTGTAAGAACTATGAATATGAGAATGCACACATTGTTTGCTTTTATATAAACCACATAGAAAAATTTCTTCATTACTGATTCAGAGAAGCTTCTAGAAAGACTGCTGAGAGGCAAGGGTTTTTCGACCTGACTTTGTATTGTAAAGTAAATACTAATGAGATTCCATCCTGCATTATTAGTATATGTGCATGGGGGATGGGTACTCGATGCTGCTCCAGTGGTATCTTTTGAGCTAGTAGCTTATTGAAACAGTATGACTTCCATTTGCCTCCAGCTATTTAATAAAAAGGTAAAGTTAATCTATTCTTTATCTCCCAGCATGCACTGTTATTTGCCAACTTTATAATAAACTATGATTTATCTCAGGAGGTTATGAAATTGGTGTGAAGAGAAAACTGTATTTGAGACTTAACTTTGATTATTAGTCATTGAACCTGCTTCCTGGGATCACTTCTGAATTTATTTCAAAACAGTACTATATCACACCTTCTCTATAGTTTTAAAGTTAAAAGTTTCAAACAGTGCCATATCACACATTCTCTATAGTTTTAAAGTTAAGGAAACTTATTTTCATCAAAAATCAGCATAATCATAATATTTCTCTTCTCTCCAATATTTTGGTCCCAGATTTTTAAAAATAAACTTGCCTCAAACATTTCCCTGACTAACTGTGTCTCCTCTTTAAGTGCACTGCTCTCTAGGAACACGTTATAGCATTATTGTCTCTTACTGCTGGGTTGTAACCTCACCCTTTCTCAAGTAAGAGGAAATCCTCAGGAAGTACTTCATGGTGCTTCAATTCTTTCTGGAAAGAAGTAAGATATCTCACACGTAACCTACAGCTTCTCCCAAGAAAAGTGTTCTCACTTTGAAATATGCTCATTTGAGACCATTCCAACCATCCCTTCTGGATCAAGTAAACTATAATCACAAAACAGAGAAAAAACATATATGCACTAGCATTATCTTAAAGCATGAATAAGGAAATTCATGCTGATTGCTTATTGCAGTCTACTACATGCTCATTAAACGTACATTAATTTCTTTCAATCACCCAGCAAATCCACAAAGATCTATTGAGTCTGTCTGACATTTGCACTCCTACTGTCATTCTGGTTCTCCTTCTCTCTTTGTAAATTATCTCCTTGTAAATTAGCACCTTTGTTCTTTCTGTCTTGCTGATAGGGACTCATAAACTTCCCCAGAACTTTCCAAGTAGTCACAGCTGAGTAATTGCATTATTAAAGGTATAGCATATGTATTTGTTATTTGCACTCCAATTTGGTTTCAAATTATTGCTCTTATTTTTCTCTATAGTATTGGAACCATTCTCTACAGAATCAGAACCATCGACATAAAACCTTCTTAAATATTACTGAAGTGATATAACCTCATTGTTGGAACATAGGACAATGTTCCCTATGCAAGAGTAGATTTGATATCTCAGAAGTAAATGATTAAAATAAGGGATGTAGTTAATTACTCTAAAGATTATTCTACTTTGACAACATCTACTTTCATCTCTCTTCAGTATAGATGGCATGAAAATTTATCATCATATGCTTTTCATTTATTGTTGGTTTTACACTGGAAAACTTCCCAGAAAACTCGAAGAATAGTCTGGCAATTCACTGAAACATAACAAAAGGGATGCATTCATTCATAATGTAATTAGTTATCACTTATTGACAGGATGAGCCTGAACTTATAGTGGTGTTTTTCCTTTTTGTAAAGGGAAGATAAGTATCTATCTCTAATAAATACTATGTTCAGAAGCTGATGGTAGATGATAATATGTTGAATACAGTAAACTACATTTTTCAGCATGTTTCTATGTCACCATGAGTTAGTTCATCAGTGAGAGTCTCCACTCTTCTGTCTTTCTTCCTTTCTCCTTTTTGTAAGATTCAAACCCTCTGGGAAAAATTGTATACAAATTCAAATTTTCTCTGAATTCTGACACTTTCCATGGCAGAAGGACCTGTAGCACACTGCAATCTGCAAGACAGAATGGTATTACTGAATTTATGACTACATGAATTTTTCGCTATGTAAGAACTCTGTGTACAGAGCTGTAACTTCTAATGACAGAGATGGGCTTCAGGACAGCAACCTTGTGAGGTGAGACTCAATGTAGAAAGTCTCAAAGAAATTTCTTTTACCATAAAGCGTTCTTCAAACGTCTAAAGAAACAAAAGAGCAAATCAGCAATAAATACCCTTTGTTAATTTAACTGAAAAATGCTCTAGAGAAAGGATGTAAGCAAAAGGAGATTAAAAACAAAAAGAATGAAAATTAAAGTGTAGTCCCTGAACAACACTGGTCTCAAGTGAGGCTCTGACACAGATGTGACCCTCAGTATAAATAATCTGGGTTGACAGCATTTCAGTAATAGTTGAAATGTACTTTGGGACACTCAGATAATATATTTTGTGTTCCTTTCTTTTTTTTTAAATCTAGTTCAGTGAGCAAACATTAACATCATTTACCAATGTTAAGTGTCATGCATCTCTATGAAAGATTCTGAATAAATAAACTAATACAGATTTATTTTAGGACTGATAAGTTTTAAATAATGAAACCTACTATGTTTAAAGCATTAAATGAAAATCTGGAATTTGCTACACAGTGTAAAATCATAAAATGTGAGTTAACTCATTTGAAAAAAGATGATAGAGATACTGTAGAAGTTCAACATATTTTAAGGAAAAGTAAAACCTTAAAAGTCATATTTGAAAGTGGACTAGAAAAGCATTGGAAACATATCAAAAAGAACTAATGAGATAGATTATTTTTATATGACAACACAGAAGGAAGAAAAATATTGAAAGTAGATATAGATAACATAATAACCGTGAGAGGATCCCTGCTATGTAGGCATTTTAGAGAAAGAATTTAGAGCTAGACAATATTTGTGGAGGTAACAATTGATGACTTATAAGTACATTAAGCTCAAATTAACATTTCATACACTCTTTTAAAAACATCTCTTTAATACAACTTTTTTACTCTTTTAAACTGGTCTCTTATGACACTCTACACTTACTAATACAATGCTTATTTCAATTTTTAATAATAATCTATTTACTTTGCTCTCTTCTCTGCTTAGGTTTTGAATTCAATGAAAATATGAACCTGATTTTTATATCTTAATTGTGAGTACCAAGCTAAATTATGCATTATTCTAGATAATGGGGTTAATAATAAGACATCTCTTACATGTAATTAATCTAACGTAGTGTAACAGATAATAAACATGTAAATGTAAAACGAAGATTTCAACAAATATTGAGATTCTTGAATAAAATTAAGGAAAATAAAGTGATACTGTAGGCAATGGATATCATAACTAGAAATCCATTTGTGAAGTCCAGAATATTTGCAAGAGAGAGAAACAAAAAACGGTTTTCTCTTTATTATTTCCACAGCAAATTGCTCCCATAATAGGCCACGAATCTAATTAAATGTTTGTAAAAAAAAAACTACATACGTATATGTGTGTGTGTTATATATTTCATATGTGAGTTATATAACAATTATATAAACAATGGCCCATATTATACTAGACTGATTCAACCACTGTGGAAATCAGTGTGGAGATTCTTCAAAAAACTAGGATTGGAGGTCTCATTCAATCCAGCTATTCCCCATTTGGGTAAAAAAGGAAAAACATTATAATATATATATATATATCTTATAATCATCTTTTCTGCTTAGGTTTTGAATTCAGTGAAAATACGACCCTGATTTTTATATCTTAATTGTGAGTACCAAGCTAAATTATGCATTATTCTAGATAATGGGGCTTAATAACAAGACATCTCTTACATGTAATTATGTATATCTACAGATAGGTATGACAAATGATTAGTAATAATATATATTAGACAGATGACATATACATATATTAGACAGATGATCAGTTATAATATATATTAGACAGATGATTAGTAACTATATATGTATTAGACAGATGATTATACTACTAATCTCTGTTAGTTCATCAAAAAGAACTGTTTGTGCTTTCATTATTTGATCATTTTTTCATGCCTAAATCTTGAATCTGAGCAACTGTTTTGAAGTTAACAATATGAAATATACTAACCATTGTTGATCTCCTATTATGTTTTGAAATTCTGTATCATTGTTTTTGTTCTTTATTTTAAAAATAAAAAAACTAATTTATAAAAATATGTCAAATAGTCAATATATTATTTTCCTTCTGTTAAAGCAAATCTTACCTATTTGAGAATTTTACCATTTAGTTGATGATACAAGATTTAAATGATGAAAAAAAAAGGATTTAAATGATGAGAAGTTTATTGCAAAATGAGCAGTGAAAATACACAGCCCATCATTTCCCTGAATGTGAGATAGTCACGTGCCTTTCTCTCCTAGTCTTATAGTAGTAATTATTTTTTATTTACTTTAAAGTGAGTTTTCTCATACTTTAGAGAAATGTGAGTACAACTCCTACATTTGTGATCACACTCACAAAATCAGAAGACACTGTCATGTTACCTTTTGATTAGATTATGTTGAGCACTAGGTTCTAATTTCTCAAATGAATGGCAGGATTAGGGTTCTTTCTTTTTCATTAATGTTGTATTTTGAAATAGAAGACTAAAATTGTGATGCTTCAAGAATGCTGGTTTCACTGTGAAAAATCAGTGTGGAAATTCCTCAAAAAACTAGGATGAGAGGCCCAATTTGACCCAGTTATTTCTCTTCTGAGTATTTTTCCAGAAGAATTAAAGCATCACACCACAGACATGTATGTGTTTATAGCAGCACAATTTGTAATAGCTAAATCTTGGAGACAACCCAAATACCCATCAACTGAGGAATGGATAAAAAAATCTGTATTTTTATACAGTAGAGTACTACTCAGCTATAAATAAGGACAAACGAGACTTTTATAGGTAAATGGATGCAACTTGAGACCATACTTATAAGTGAAATAAATCAGAGTCACATGTGTAAACATCATATTGTTCTGTAATGTGAGAAGCTGAAAGAGTAAATAAAATCCAAAATGTCCAATAAATATTATGAAATGGTAAGAAACCATTCAAAAGGAAAGAGAAACTGGGATGGGGGAAAGGAGAAAAGAAGGAAGGAAAAAGGAAAAATAATACAAATATATACAAGATCATTAAGGTAGCTATACCACTAATTTCTATGAATTCATTGAAAAGAAAAGTCTGTGCCTATATTGTTTGATCAACTTTTTGTGCCTGTATCTTGCAGTATGAGCAATTACTTAGAAGATAATAGTATACAATGTATCAACCATTATTACTTTCCTATTATCTTGTTTTAAAATTTTGTGTAATTGTTTTCATTGATTTTTCTCTTTAAAATAAAAAAAAATTCTGGTTTCATAGCAGGAAATCCAGGGCTCTTAATTTTTGTTGTCTTAATATTTTAGTGCAGGGGGAGAGCACAGTCATTCACCTCTGCTAGTGCAAAGCTCTTATAAACACTTTGATAAAATAAGAATGATTGACATAAAGGTGATTTGTCAATATGAATAAATTGTGACTATAAAGTGATCTTTGAGTTTTAAACAACCTGTGTTATTGTTGTCTTCTACTGTAAAATGAAACGAGGTTGATTCACTCAAATAAAATCTTGGTATGCTAAGGAAGAAAAGGTTGCTATTGCAGAACTTTGTAGAAAACTGTAATGCATTGCTGAAATCTTTTTCATGTTTTGGAAGACTTTCTATGTACTGCTTGCCACAATTGTATTTACCATTAAGCCAGTAGAAAAATGTTGTCTGCAATTCTTAGATTTCAAATACACTCTAGCTGGATTGTATTTGAATAGAGGACACCTATTTGAAAAGCAAATGTAATATGCCTTAAACCAAGTCATTTGCATTACTAGAATATTAAAATACAGTTCTGTGTCAATATCTTTGACAGAAAAGTTGAGCTCGGTAGAGCTAGTAAGGCCATTTATACAAAGACTTTAAAACGTTTTCTGTACGTTTTTATTAAATAGAAAAAAGGAGGCACCTTGAATAAAAGTAAAAAATAATTGAAGATGAGAAAATGATATTTCTAAGAATGAAATAAGTAGAGAATAAAATAAATGCATACAAATTCACACAACTTTTTTTAAATTGGAGCTGAAGTAGTCTTTGAAGTTGGTTTGGGAACTTTTCAGACTTTCAAAAATACAATTAATTCCTTTCAGAAATGTTACAAATCAGTGTATCCATTCAGTCACTGTATAAATAGGAGGGCTTAAAACTAGATTCCTGTCCTTGGAGAAAGGCTGACTCTAAAGCTTGGGGAGGATATATAAAATATGAACCTGATGCACTTTGTATAACTGAAAGTAAAGTGCTGATAAAATGAAAAGAGAGGATATCAAAAGGACATAGGAATAAACAAAGAAAGCTCTCAATGATCAAATGTTGAACACATTTAGCAAAAAAGAAAATAGCATGGTTTTATATTGTAGCCCAAAATATAATATAAATGTCTATGAGTTATTGAATTGAGATTTCATTTATATCCATAAAAGGGAGGGTAGGGAATAACTTCTTATGCAAGAATCCAAATGATTATGTAGATATTGTGCCCTCACAGAAGCAGAGCAAAGGTATCATTCTGCAAACAGAGGCTGCAGTGGAGGCTTCAATTTAAAGATTACATCAGGGAAAGGAAAATAGAAACTTTACAGGAGTGAAAATTTAGAATCACTACTTCCTCCAGGTGGCCAATGTCAACACCAACAGTAATAAGCCTGATTGATAGCATGTACCTTTCAAATGGTCTGTTGATTGTGGGATGTGGCTTCTGTGGGATTCCTTCCACATTCTCATAAACCCTATACAACTGTAAGAAAATATCAGACAAATGCCACAGCAGCGTCCTGTGAAATGCCTAGCCAGTATTTCTCAAGGTGGTCAATGTCATCAAAACCAGGCAAGTTTGAAAAACCCACAGCCCACAGACACCTAAGGAGCATCACAACTAAATGGAACGTGTTATCAGTGATTCACCCCGAAACAGGAAAACTGTATTCCGTAGGGAAGTCTATTATGTAACATATAAAGGTCATAACACATAAATATGAGTTCAATAAGCTTGAAAAATGTCTCACCATAAAGAAATGTGCTAATAGTGAGGAGACTTAAGTGTTTTGCACTTCTGTATAGAGAAACTATGTGTTATCTTTGCAAATTTTCTTTGGAACTAAGACTATTTTAAAACAAGTATATGCAAAAGTACTTTAACCTTAAAATTGCCGCCTGTTTATTTTTAGAGAAAATAATTGTTACTTTTCCTAAAGAAAATGTTCCAAATTTTTCAGAATTCCCCAGACTCTAGAGCATACCTCATTCTGCATTAAAAATAATATTAAAAATCAGAATAACAGATATTTCCTTAGAGCATATGAAAATTATATTTTCTAAAAGTATATTTAGATGAAAATCAAGAATAGTTATTTTAATTCTACTATATGCTTAGAATCACTCTCCTTTTATACAATAAGATACAAATGATAAATAAAATTGCATTTATAGCATAAAATATGCGGTTGATAGATGGTAAAATGATGAAGCTAAATAACATAGCCATCCCCTCACATATTTTTTATTTGTGTGGTGCCTATTTAGGATTACTCTGTCAAACATTGCTCAGCAAATTAAAAAGAGAAAGGTTTTACAAATCATTTACAAGGAAGACATATTTTACTGAGTGAGATGTCATTTTCAGATGAGAGAATCAAGTTGACACATGAATGACCTGTTGTGGTGAGGAGGTGGATTAGTTCCTCTTTCTTATTCAAAAATGTACCCTATATCCCTTTGTCTATCATGTTCTATTTCTTGAATCCAAAGGGTAACATGCAGATTAGCTGAGAAATAAGCTTTATCATCTCTTAACCTATTTCCATACTTATTCAATTAAGTTGGAAAACATTTCTTTAAATATTAATAATATATCCTACCTTGCTAATTATCTCTGCATACCTCTGTTTGTTTTGATTTGCATTTCTTACAAATGTGAATTCTAAATATGTCTCTAGACAAAACTTCTGTTCACCAACAGAGGTATTTAAAAACTGAAACAAAATTATGTCAAGCCAATTTGTAGAAAAGGATAGAA
>RJWT010018789.1:0-18730 GCA_004365215.1 Cuniculus paca
CTGTCCCCATTCGACTTGGGCAGAGTCCTGAGTGGCCTGAGACGTGGGATCCCGCTCTGGTGAGTCTTAACCGCCAAACACCTGGCCCACAGGGCTGTTTTTACGGGGCTGCTTTGCTCCCCACTTCCCTTTTGTACTAATTAAAAGGGATACACATGAGTATGTGTGTATCTGTGTGTGTACGTGTGTGTATGTGTGCGTGTGTGTGTGGGTGTGTGGGTGTGTGTGTACACGTGAGCAAATATATAGAGATAATTGTGGAATAACACAATGGGCTTCTACTCACTTGCTGTCTTTTCGAGGGCGTCCTCACATTTGTATGATTTCCTTCCTGCCAGTGGCTTTCGAATTCACTTGTGCTGTAAGTCTCTTAACTTGGAAAGGTAGCCTGATGGCTTGCAATCTTCATTTTATTATTTGAATAAATTTCACCTTTATAAATGCTCTGGTTACACCCCAGACATGTAAGGTGTTACATTTTGGGTTTTATTCCCCCGCAGTGTTTTCTGTTTTCCCTCGTGCTTTCTTCTTGCCTCTTGGTATGGCTTGTGTGTAGATGTTTCCCAAATCCTCTTGTAGCCAAGGGTGGGGCTTTCTTTGGAATGTGCCTAAATGTAGAGTGTGTAGTGCTGAGACTGGTTCCTGGTGTACTGTTCAGATGAAGTGCACTAAGAACGAGGTTCAATATTCTAACTGAGAGAGAAGAGACCAAATGAATTGTGGTCCTGCATTGCTGGTTGCCTTGGCACTTTCTGCCCACCATGAAGGGTGTGTCCTCTGCAATGCCTCCATTCTGTGCCATCCTGCCTTGGTGCCAGCCGTGTACACACTGAACCTGTAGCAATTATGAATGAAATTAACTTTTCCTCCCTTGACTGCGTGCGACAGGTATACCATGTCAGCAATAAAAATAGGGCTAAGACAGATCCCTTGTTAGCTCAGGCCTTCGATATTTAGCTAGCTGGTTGTGATGCTGCCTGCCTGTTACCTCAACACAGTCCCGGATGAAGCCTTTGTACATAATCCTTGAGGAACTTACTGAGATTTTTGAGGAGAAAGGCCAAGCAATGACCCATGAATAGGTGCAGCCCACAGGAGGCTACCAGAACTCCCATGTCATTGGCACCTCCCAGATATCACTCACTGATTGCCCAAAGACACATGTCTCTGCCTGCAAGGTGACTGTCTCTCAGCAAGGTGGAGAGATGCAGGACACAAGACTCTCAATGGCATCCATGTGACTGCATTGTGCTCAGGTCCAATGAACAACCTTAGTGACAATCAGAGCCTCTCTGGGGACCAGGCAACAGCCGCCTTAGGTCAGCAGATCTTCTACTTGGGTGGATGTCTAATAGGTTTGGTTACCAGAACCTCTACTTGAAGAACATGACAAACACCTGGAATGGTCAGAGACTCAATAGGGATCAGGTGGTGACTTTGAGTAATGGCCATACCCTCAGTGGGGGCTATCAACTTGTAGTGGTGGCACAGCCAGGACTGTAACCTTGCCAGGCAGTACTCTGATCCAAGTACAGCTCCCAGAACTGAATGGGAGCTTACAGAGGTAGTGCTCACCAATGCCAAAGAATTCCCAGAGTTCGAGGCCCTATGTCTGCCCACAGCAGGGCATTCGAAATTCTTATTGGTGGCATTCTTGCCTGCAGGTCTTCTAACCCACATACAGTGGTAAGTGTAGGTTCAGGTGCCTCCCAGGGAAGGTCAAGTGACTCTAGATGGCTGTGTTTCCAGAGCTTTGCATTCTTTGGGTGTTTTTGCCACCTGCGCTGTTGCTGGGGATGGAATCTAGCTTCTCCCACGTGCCATGTCCTCACACATGTGAGGCTCTACTACTAAGCTACCTCTCTAGGTGTCTTTTCTTCTTTTTTCCTGTCCTTCACACCTGGCCTCTTGCTCTCCCAGCTCATCCTGCCCTACAGCTCCTCTTTTTCCCTGCTTTGCAGTCTCCTTCACTCTGTCTCTCCCTCTCCCACTTTGTCCTACTTAACCTTTCCCTTGTTCTTTCCTGGGTCCCTGCCTCAACCTACACCACAACCTGACAAGGATCTCTTCGTGTCTGATTCAGGGCAGAAGTCCTATACATGCCACGTGCCAGGATGCAAGTAGAGATTCATTGGCTCGGATGTGGTGAAGTGACACATGAAAAGGTGCAGCAGGGAGCAACCGTACAAGTATCAGATCTTCCAGAAGACATTTCTGTGGTCTGATCTCATAACACAGCATCAGAGAATCCACACCTTACTTGCATTGTGCTTGCGCTCAACAGTCGACCAGGAACTGTGCATAGATTCCACATTCTCCCTGAGCCCATGCTCTTGCTTTTTAACCAGCACTGTACAAATGCTTAATAAACAGACTACCTCTACCATCTTTCTTCTGTTTTCAGTATTTTCTAAAGCAAGGACAAACACTTGTGTTGCTCCCTGTGAAGAGACCTAGTAATATACACCTCCACTCTCGCAGAGGCGGTCTCTGTTACAGATGCAGTCTTGTTTCATTTACCTCTCTAGGGAAATGATGACCCTGTGCTGTGCATTCCTGACTTGCCCTTAATAGTTTTGATTCCTGTAAGGTAAAATCTGTGAATTCCTGAAACAGATGCAAATGAGAAGGTTGGGAAAGATAACAGGGAGACTGGTGTCAAGTGTTGTTTGTTTTTCCTGTGACCAGAGCTGTTGCAGAGCCACTTGATGGTCCTTCTGCATGTTTGCCTGTGAAGAGAACTAGTTTCACAAGTCTTCTGTATGAATGCATCCCATACAATGAACTTCTGGGAAGATATCTTGCCACTAACAATCACTGTTACCCTTCAACAATCACCAGCTCCTTCAAGGAGCCTCTGAAACACGAATTTCATTTGAACAGTGCCTGTCAACTTTTGGAGGATTCAGTTTCTGTGGTTCCTGGTTTGAAAGACAGTGTCTCCATGATTTTATGTGCATTGAACAAGGCATTTTGACAACTTTTGAAATTCCTGCTAAAGTATAAGTTAGTCCCATTGTCGATGTGGGTTATTGTATAATTTGCATTAGGAGATTTACACGAGTCATGTGTTTGATATCTGACTAAACCTAGAAGCAGCACTTGTATTTGTGGTGCAGAATTTAATATGCATTTCTGCCCAAGCTATTTTCTCTGGTGGGCTATTTTCTGTGAGTGTTTAAATTCCATGACTACTGTGTAATGTTGAAAATTATTTTCCTTGACCTCTGCTGAGTGCAGTGGTGCACAATTGTATTCCCAGCTACTTGGGAGGCCGAGGATTGGAAGTCTGGAAGTCTGAGCTCAGTTTGAGTAAGTCCCATATGTACATGATTCTGTTTTATGTTTCTTCTGGGTGGTCTCACTGTGCAGTTCAGGGGGACCTCTTAGTTACTGCTATCTTCTTGCCTCCACTTCTCAAAGAGGGGTGAGTGTGTGTTTGTGTGTGTGTGAATGCATGTGTGTGTGTGCATCACCAAAAGACACCAAAGTCACCACAGACATTTAATCTTGGCAAGTTGGAAAGATTCTTTCTGAGAATAAAAATTGCAAAATGGTGATTCAGTCACTGAGTGGAAAGGGAGTCCTTGGTTTGATCCTTAGTATCACACAGAAATTTCTCTTGCCTTAACCACTTCAGATACGGTACAATAATCAACTAAAAATTGGGAAAGTTTCTTTGGCCTCACAGTTTTGAATGTTTCTGTCCATGGTTGGTCAGCTGCATCTCTTTGGTGCCTGTAGCTAATCAGTTACCCATAGTGAGAGTGGATGGCAGAGAAAAGGTCTCACCAGATGGCTCACACACCATGATGAAAAGGAGCCTTGGGCACCAGAGTGCCCTAGAAGGGTCTCTCCCAAGGATCTAATTTCCTTGCTCCAAGCTCCAACTCCAGCCCATCTCAGAAGCAGCCTGGCGTAGGGACCACACTTTCAATATGTGAACCTGATGAAGACATTGTGAACCCAAACTATACCTGCCATGGCCATAAAGATTTTTATCATCCGCCCACACATACACACATACACACATTTCTGTACATCTGCAACATGGCAAGGATGGGAATGAGAGGTCAAGAGCATATGAGAGTGTACTTGGGTCTTCCACTAAGGACAACTATGAAAAGAAAAGATTGTATCTCCATCTGTACTATTTGGATATACACTGCAGGTGGTGAATCTTCAGACTATTGTCTGTATATCATGAAACATAAGAAGAGAAATACTAACACAGGCACACTGCATCTAAAAACTCATCATTTTCCTCAAATTTCACTAAAACATGCAGCAATCAGAAAAGGACTTCACATGACATAAGGTGTGAAAGCCCAGAATTACATATTTAAGTAAAACACTAATGTATTCATTGTAGACATGGTACAGTACAGTATACTAAGATGCTATACACTGCTGCATGCTAAATGGCATTTCCTTTTGCTACTCAGCAAACACACTCTGAATGCATCAGTCTGGATCCAATCAAGACAAAATGCCAGCTGGGCATGGTGAAGCCAGTCAAGACAAAATACCCCCCTCTCATACCAGATTTCTGGGAGGCTGCAACAGGAGAATCTCAGGTTGAATTCTAACAAGGAGAACTTAAGAACTTGGCAACACTTTGTTTGGAAACTTACAAAGAAAGGGCTAGGGGTGTGACTCAGTGAGAAGGCAAAGGAAATGATATTCAATAGTGAAAGCAAAACTGAGAAAGAAACAGAGACTGGAGATTCCTAAAAGAAACAGAGAGAGATAGACAGAGACAGATGGACCTACATACAGAGAGGGAGAGAGGGAGAGAGGGAGAGAGGGAGAGAGGGAGAGAGGGAGAGAGGGAGAGAGGGAGAGAGAGAGAGAGGGAGAGAGAGAGAGAGAGAGAGAGAGAGAGAGAGAGAGAGAGAGAGAGAGAGAGAGAGAGAGAGAGAAACAGTGATTTAAATGAAAAAGTTTTACTCTAAAAAATATTGAGGTATATGCCTGTAACAGTAGGTTCTTGTGAGCCTGAAGGTGGAAGCTTGTGAGTTCAAGGACAGCCTGAGCAATATCAGGAAAATCTGTCCCATAATCAAAAACCTGTAGGGCCACAAGTGTAACTAAGTATAGAATGTAGCCAGTACTATAACTTAATGAAAAGAAAAAAAATCTTTGTAAGAGCTCAGCCTTGACAGGAAATATATCTGCTGTAGAATAGTTTTCTTTTTTAATACAGCATTTTTAAATTTTAAAAATAAAAAAGAAGCAAAATGATGATACAAAATTTCAAAACAAAATATTTAACACTGGTTAATAGGGAAGGGGATATAGCTCAGTGGCATAAGTGCCTGCCTGCCCCACAAGGTCCTGAGTTCAATTCCAGGGCGAGGGGAGGAAAAAACACTGTTTAACATTATTGCATATTGTTATCTTCAAAGTAGTTGTTCAGATTAAAAGATATAGGCATGAAAAAATAGTCAGACAATCAAACAATGAAAGCGCAAACTGTTCTTTTTGATGGACTATGATTGGTCTTTTTCTTTTTGATGCACCATTTCCCTGTGTAACTCAAGCTCGTCTTGAACTCACGAGTAAAATGGACTGATGTTGAATTTATGGCAAAGTTAGTGTCTCAGCCTGTCCAGTGCTATGATTATGGGCATGTGCTTCAGCAAACTCCTGGCTCATTTATACAATATTTTCAACAGTAAAAGGGAACCACAATTCAAGGATTGTTACTAGTCTTTTGGTTGTGGTTTTGACCCTATTCATGATGGGCTTTGGGCACCATGACACTTTTTGAAGGTCCATAGAAGGATGAAAATTCCCCTTCTGTGGGCAGGAGTTTAGTAGACACTTGCCCTGAGTGGAGAACATCACTATATCAATGTAAGGAGCTACCTGCCCAGTCCCTGCAAAAACCGCATAGAGAATGTGACACCTGGCTTCTTCAGCATCCTGAGCTATTTCAACTTTCCTCAGGAGTGTCACTTTGGGAATAAATGCATGCTTTCAGTTCTACTTCTATATGTCTTGCTCATTTCTTTGTGTAATACACCTCCGATGTAGAAATGATATACACAGGCACACACACTCAGAGGCACACAAACACACACACATACACTCATACACCCACACAACATGTCTTAGTGATCCAGTCAAGAGGTTGTCCACTTTGGAGAAAAATTTTGTGTCTTTTTCTTCTAATTTCCTTTCCATCTATTTGCTCTTTGTAACTCTGGTAACTCAAAACACAAGTTGCACAGTTTAGAAGCCCCTGAAGGATAATATGACAGAATCACCCAGCATTTTGTGGTATATATGATCTGTAAAATTCCATACTCATGAAAGACTCAACAGGAGCATTTCAAATGGGAATACCGTGTTGTTTAGTCCATCTTCTCTTCTGAATGATGCTACTTTTTATTTTAAACAGAATAAAAATACAAAACACTAAAAACAAAACAAAACTAAAAATTATATAGGATTTCCATACAAACTAGTAGAAAATTAACCATCATTATATTACATAGTGTTATCTTTGAAATAGTTGGTCAGATTACAAGATACAGGCATGCAAAATTGATCAGACAGTGTAAACTCTGTTCTTTTCCGTGAACTAATAGAATTAGTAGTACAATTACTTTAGTCACTATATATATGAATGTATTCTTTGTTATATATACATAGATATATAATTATATATATATATATATAATTTTCCCACTTCTTTCTTTTCTTTGTTTCTTTTTTTCTCCATCCCAGTTGTTCTTTCCCTTTGAGAAATTTCTTTCCCTTTCACAATATCCATTGTACTCTTTGGATCATATTTACTTTCAGTTTCTTCCACTAGGGAGATAATATAATGTTTGCATGTGTGAGTCTGATTTATTTCACTTATGTGTGTGTTCTCTAGATGGATCCATTTACATATAAAGGCCTTGCTTTTCTTCGTAGCTGAGTAGTACTCCATTGTATAAAAATATCACATCTTTTTTATCCATTTCTTGGTTGATGGGCATTTGGGTTGTTTCCAAGATTAGGCTATTACAAATTGTGCTACTATAAACATAGGTGCACATATATCACTGTGGTATGATGTTTTTAATTCTTCTGGGAAAATACTCAGAAAGGGAATAGCTGGGTTGAATGGGACCTCTAATCCTAGTTTTGTAAGGAATCTCCACACAGATTTCCACAGTGGTTGCACCAGTCTACACTCCCACCAACAATGGAGGGGATTCTTTTTCCTCACAGCCCCTCTAACCTTTCTTATTGGTTGACTTCATGATGATAGCCATTCATTCTGGACTGAGGTGGGATCTCAGTGTTGTTTTAATTTGTGGTTCTTGAATGACCAATGATATTGAATATTTTTTCATACATTTCTTTGCCATTTGTATCTCTTCATCTGAGAAGTATGCATTCATCTCAGAGGTCCATTTTTGGATAAGGTCTTTGAATTTTGGGGGTATGAGGTTTTTTTTTTTATTCCTTATATGTTCTGGATAAAAGTCCTTTATCTGAGGAAGAATTGTCTAATTTTTTTCCCAATTCATTGGTTTTTCTTTTCACTGTCCTGGTGATTTCTTTTGATGGGCAAAAACTTTATAATAACATGAGACAACAGTTGTTTATTCTTTGAAGTACGTCCTGTACATTTGGGTTTTGTTCATGAACTGTCTGTCTACCTCTATGTATTCAAGATTTCTACCTATCTTTTCTCCCAGTAGATTTAGTGTTTCTGTTTTAATATGTAGATCTTTGATCCATTTTGATTTTAGTGCATGGTGATAGACATGGGGCTAGTTTTGGTTTTTTGGGTTTTTTGTTTTGTTTTGTTTTTTGGTTGGTTTGTTTGTTTGTTTTGTACCAGGGATCAAACTCAAGAACTTGCACTTACCAAGCAAGTGCTTGAACTGCTGAGCTAAATCCCTGACCCTGACAAGGAGGTAGTTTAATCTTTGGCAAGTGGAAAGCCAGTTTTTGCAAGACCATTTATTAAAGGGGCTATCTTTCTTCCAGGGAATATGTTTGGGCCCTTATCAAAGATAAGGTGGTTGAATGTGTTGGTAGTTGTGGCTGTATCTTCTAATGTATTCCACTGATATTCAGGTGTGCTTTTTGCTGGTACCATGCTGATTTTATCACAATAGTTTTGCAGTATAATTTCAGGGATTGTGATGCTTCCTACCTTGCCTTTGTTGCCCAGGATTCCCTTTGCTATTCTAAGTCCCAAGTCTTTCCAGATAAATTTTATGAATGTTTTCTCTAGATCTCTGAGATGTGCTGATGGTATTTTGATTGGGAATGCATTAAATCTGTAAAACAATTTTGGGAGAATGGCCATTTTCACAATGTTTTTCATGGCCATGAATGAGGGAAGACTCCATTTTCTGAAATCCTCTTCAGTTTCTTTTTTCACAGTACTGTAATTTTCAATGTATAGATTTTTACTACCTTTGATAGATTCATTTCTAAGTATTTCATTTATTGAGGGTGCTATTGTGAGGGGTGTGGTTTCTGTAATTTCTCTCTCAGTGAGTTTGTTGTTTATATACAGGAACGCTATTAAATACATGAAAAAATGTTCAGTATCATTGGTCATTAGAGAAATGCAAATTAACACAACTCTGAGATTTCATCTCACTCCAGAAAGAATGGCCAGGATCAAGAAAACCACCAACAATAAATTCTGGAGAGGCTGTGGGGAAAAAGGAACCCTTCTCCACTGTTGGTGGGAGTGCAGACTGGTGCAACCACTGTGGAGGTCAGTCTGGAGGTTTCTCAAAAAGCTAGGACTGGAAGTCCCATTTCACCCAGCTATTCCGCTTCTGGGCATATTCCCAGAAGAAGTGAAATCATCTTACCACAGTGATGTATGTGCACCCATGTTTATAGCAGCACAATTTGTAATAGCCAAATCTTGGAAACAACCCAATTGCCCATCAATTGAGGAATGGATGAAGATGTGGTACTTTTATACAATGGAGTACTACTCAGCTATAAAAAATGATCACATGGAGGCTTTTATAGGTAAATGGATGAGGCTTGAGACCATACTCATAAGTGAAATAAACCAAACACACATGTGTAAACACCACATTGTCTCCCTAGTGTAAGAAACTGAAAGACTCAATAAGGTACCAAATTCCGTCCAATGGTGTCTTTATTCTTGGATTTTTTTGGTTTAAGTCCCTTTCCTACAATTTGATTGCAACATGTGAGAAGATAGGAACAGCTCTTTTGAAAAATGAGACACTGCGGTATCCATTGCTGGTTTCTTGTAGTCTGACTTGAAGGCCTGTAATGCTTTTTTGTTTTATCAGGTTTTATATTACTTTGTTTTGTTTGAGTTTATTGTCTGTAAATGTATGAACAACCATTTCGAAGAAAGCAAGAGACACTAGGGTAACCATTGTTAATCTCCTGTTGCTATGTTTTGAAAACCTGTATAGCTTTCAGTGTTATGTTCTGAAAGGCTATATTATGTTTGAGTCTATTCTGTTTTCTTCTGCTTTGTTTTGTTTTGTTCTCTTTAAAATTAAAAAAAAAACAAAAAACAGGGCAGTTGAAATACCACAGTGGCTCCCGTAATGCATCTTGTTATCTTCAAAGTAACTTTTTATATCATCAGACATAATAAAAACAAGCAAAGCAAAATAGAATAGTCAATCAAAACAAAAAAATGAACATGATACAAGACCTCAAAACAAGATGAAAGGTAATCAATGGTGGCTACCATAATGCCTCTTGTTATCTTCAAAATAACTGCCCATACCCTCAGGTATAATACAATCAAATGAAACAGAATAGAATTAAACCAATCAAAACAAAACAATGAGAGCAATACAGGACTTCAAACAAGACTGCAGGACTGCAACAGAGGCTACTATGATGCATCTTGTCTTCAAGGTAGCTGCTTATACATTATGCATAACAAAATCAAACAAAGCAAAATAGAATAAAATCAAACCAAAACAAGTCAAGCAATAAAGACTTTGGAACAAGATAACAGGAAATCAATAATGACTGCTACAATCCATTTTGTTATTTTTGCAATAGCTGTCCAGGCCATCAAATATAATCAAATCAAACATAAATAATAAAACCAAGATAAACAGAAGCATGAGAACAATACAGGGCTTCAAAACAGAATTATAGATTAACAATGGCCATTGCCTTCCCCCTGGAGACATCTCCTCCCCTTTCACCTTCACAACCTCTATTTTATATTCAGGATCCTACACGTTTCCCCAGTTTCTTATACTAGGGAGACAATACAATGTTCACCCATGTGACTCAACCTTTTCACACATGAGCATGCTCTCAGGTTTTATGCATTTACCTACAAGAGTCTCAACCAGGAGCAGTGTGGTGGTGGCTGCTCCGGACCCAGCTTCGGTCCGGGGTGAGCGTAACGAACACCACGTAGCTGTGCACCTTGGGAACAGGTTACCAGACCCATAGAAATCTGTGCCCAGCTCTCATCAGTCACGGACGTTCAGGGCATCACTGGGGTCCTCCCCACACCCCGCCCCTTCACCAGGGGCAGCCCAGTGGTGGCTGCTCTGAGCCCGGCCTGAGTTGAGTGTGCAACCAGTGAGTTCTACCTGGCCTGTGGCTTGGGACCTCGCCAAGAGACTGGTAGAAGTTTGTGTCCATCCCACATTGGCCAAGGACTTTCGGGGTGTTCCTGGGGCCCTGCCTACCTGTGGCTCACCCATTCACCGGGAGCAGCGTGGCGGCTGCTGCTCTGGACCCGGCATGGGTCCAGGACTAGTGCAGTGATCTCCACCTAGCTGTGCACCTTGAGAAGAGGTGACCAGACCCATAGAAATCTGTGCCCAGCCCCCTTTGGCCATGGACGTTAGAGGCATCCCTGGGGTCCTGCCTGCCTGCCACCGCCTGTTCACCTGCACCAGTTTCTCTGGGCCTGGCTTGGGTTAGGGGTGCTGCCAACAAATTCCACCTAGCCATTCAGCTTGGGACTTTTCCGGGAGCCTGGTGGGGGTTTGTGTCTGTTCCTCATTGGCCTGAGCTGCTCAGGCATCTCTGGGGTCCAGCCTAGGCCCCACCCATTCACCCAGAGCAGCCGGGCAGCTACTTTTCTGGGCCTCACTTGCATTGGGGGTGTGCACATCAAATTTCACATGGCTGTGCACATTGGGACCTTGCCAATAGAAAGGTAGCAATGTGAACCCCTTCACCATTGGCCCTGGAAGTTCAGAGCTTCCCTGGCATCCTGCCTGGGCTCCGACCAGATACCGCCCAACAACAGAACAGCCACAGTAGAAGTCTTGGCTGAAGCTGAAGGTGTGCACTGTGAGTTTCACCTAGCCTTCAACTGGCACCTCAACTGTGCACGTTGGATTCACCTCCCACAGTGGAATACAGGAAAATGACAAAATGAAAGAGCAAAATAGTCTTGCACCTCCAGTCCTTCCCAACAAGCCAAAGAGACATGTACACAGCAGAAAATATGAACCACACAAATGAAACTTCTGAAATGATAGCAACTGAAGTAAAGAAAAAATCTATGAAACTTTAAAGGAACTGAGGTTAGAAATGATTTCCCAGGTAAAACAAGAGATGATAAATGGAATAAAAGAAATGCTAAACAAATCTAATGAAGATATAGTTGGAAAAATAGAGGAACACTGCAAAAGGAAGGAAACCTTGAATGAAGAATTCAAGAAAGAATTAGAATAAATGAAACAGATTCAAAGAGATATCCAGGAAATCATAAAAGCCATCAAAAGCTGGCAAAGCTGCCTCAATGAATGTGAAAATAGAATTTCAGACCTTGAAGACATGACTGTAGCTAGTGAGGAAGAAAGGAGACATCTTTCAAAAATAAAAAGGAACCAGGAAATAGCAATTCAGCAGTTGTAAGATGATGCAAAGAAACACAATATAAGATTAATAGGTGTAAAGGAAAAAGAACAAGAAAACACTAATGATATAAAGTCACTATTTAAAGAAGTGATAGCTCAAAATTTCGCAAACATGGCAAATGAAACCGACATACAGATAAGTGAAGCATATAGAACTCCAACTAGCCATGACCAAAACAAAATAAAACCCACATATATAACTATCAGCATTCCACAACTTCAACATAAGAACAGATTATTAAAAGCTGTGAGAGAAAAGAAGCAAATCACCTATAAACGAAAGGCCATCAGCATCACAGCAGACTTCTCAACACAAACAATGAAGTCAAGAAGAGCATACAGTGAAGTATTTCAAGTCCTAAAGGAAAAAAACTTCCAACCCAGACTGATGTACCCTGCAAAACTACCCATCAAAATTGATGGAGGAATAAGATACTTCCATGACAAAGAGCAGCTGAAGAACTTCATGACCACAAAACCAACCCTGCACAGAAAACTGAAAGATACCCTACATAGACATGAAAATAGCTACAATGTCAAAAACATCAACAGAAGAAGAACACCAAGCAGGGCAAACAATTAAGTAGAGGGAAAAGGTAAAGAAACCACTGCAGAAAGATAACATGACTAAAACAAGCCAGTGTATATCAGTTATAACCATTAATGTAAATGGCCTCAATTCACCAATCAAAAGGAACAGACTGGCAGAATGGATCAAGAAACAACATCCAACCATATGCTGTCTACGAGAAACCCATCTAATCCCAAAGGAAATTCATAGACTGAAAGTCAAAGGATGGAAAACAATAATCCATGCAACAGGAACCCAGAAAAAAGCAGGGGTAGCTATTCTGTTCGCAGATGATGTCAACTTCAAATAAATAATGGTCAAAAGAGATAAAAAAGGTCACTACATATTGGTTGGGGGAAACTCCAAGAGGAAGAAATAACAATCTTAAGTATATATGCATCAAATATGGGAGCACCCAATTATATAAAACAAAGATTAATAGAAATGGAAAATCAAATAAGCAATAACGCAGTTATAACAGGAGACCTTAACACACCCTTGACTCAAAGAGACAGATCAACTAGACAGAAAATCAGCAAAGAAATAACAGAACTGAATCAAACCTGTGAACAAATGGACCTTGTAGACATCTACAGAGTTTTCAACCCAACAACATCAGAGTATACATTCTTCTCAGCTTCACATGGTACACTCTCTAGAGTAGACCATATATTGGCCCATAGAACAAGCTTAAGTAAATGTAAAGGAATTGAAATTATCCCATGCATACTATCTGATCACAGTGCCATCAAACTGCAAATTAATGACAAAAGAAACTGTAAAAACTATAAACACATGGAAATTAAGTAGCACACTCTTGAACAATCAGTGGGTCACAGAAGAAATTAAAGAAGAAATTAAACAATATCTACAAGCAAATGAAAATACAAATACAACCTACCAGAACCTGTGGAATGCAATGAAAGCAGTCCTCAGAGGGAAATTTATTGCGGTGAATTCCCACATCCGGAAAATGGAACGAACGCAAATAAACAATCTGATATTACACCTGAAACATCTAGAAAATGAAGAACAAGCCCAACCCAAAGCCAAAAGAAGGGAGTAAATTGTAAAGGTCAGAGCAGAAATTAATGCAATTGAGACTAAGAAAACAATACAAAGAATCAACGAATCAAAGAGCTGGCTTTTTCAAAGAATAAATAAAATTGATAAGTCGCTAGCCAAACTTATTAAAAAAAAGGAAAGGGACAACTCAAATCCATGCAATAAGGAATGAAAAGGGTGAAATCACTGCACACCATGTGGAAATACAGAAGATCATCAGTACTGATTTGAAAAAGCTTTACTCTCATAGGTTCGATAACACTGAAGAAATGGACCGATTTCTAGAAACATATCAATTACCAAAAGAGGGCCAAGAAGATGTAAAACTACTGAATAACCCAATTTCAGTTAATGAAATAGAAAATATAACTAGAACCTTACTAACCAAGGAAAGCCCAGGTCCTGATGGATTCACAGCTAAGTTTGACAAGAAATTCAAGGAAGACTTAATGCCAACACTCCTCAAACTCTTTAATGAAATTGAAAGGGAAGGAAGTCTCCCTAAATCATTCCTGGAAGCAAGTATTACCTAACACCAAAACCAGAGAAAGACCCAACCTAGAAAGAGAACTACAGGCCAATCCCTCTAATGAACATAGAGGCAAAAATCCTCAATAAAATACTGGAAAACAGAATGCAGCAAGTCATCGAGAAGATTATACACCATGACCAAGTGGGATTCATCCCAGGAATGCAAGGATGATTCAACATACACAAATCAATAAATGTAATACAGGCATGCACAGCCAACCCCACCTAGCTGTGCACTTGGGGAAAGGGCGACCAGACACATAGAGATTGGCGCCCAGCCCCTGCCAGCGACGGACGTTTGGGGCGTCCCTGGAGTCCTCCAGCACCCCGCCCGTGCTCCCGAGGCGGCCCAGCAGCTGCTGCTCTGAGCCGATTGAGTTGGGAGCATGACCAGCAAGTTCTGCCTTGCCAAGCGGCTTGGGACTTTGCCAAGAGACTAGTAGGAGTTTGTGTCCATCCCCCATGGGCCACAGACCTTCGGGGCGTCCCTGGGGCCCTGCCTACCTGCGCCCCGCCCACTCACCAGGAGCAGCGTGGCCCAGGCTGCTCCGGACAACCCAGGGCATGCACAGCAAACCCCACCTAGCTGTGCACCTGGGGAAAGGGCAACCAGGCCCATAGAAATCGGCGCCCAGCCCCCACCGGCCATGGATGTTTCGGGGGTCACTGGGGTCCTCCCAGCACCCTGCCCGCGCACCTGGGGCAGCCCAGTGGTGGCTGCTCTCAACGGGGCTTAGCTTGGGGGCGTGACCAGCGAATTCTGCCTAACCCTTCAGCTTGGGACTTCACCAGGAGGCTGGTGGGGGCTTTGGTTTGTATCTGTCCCCCATTGGCCCAGGCCACTCAGGACATCTCTGGGGTTCCGCCTAGGGCCCACAATTCACCCAGAGCAGCCTGGCAGCTGCTTCTCGGGGCCTCACGTGGGTTGGGGGTGCATACAGCAAATTCCACCTGGCTGTGCAGCTTGGGACCTTACCAAAAGACAGGTAGGAGTCTGCACTCCTCCCCCATTGGCCTGGGAAATTCAGAGCTTCCCTGGCATCCTGCCTGGGCTCCAACCAGACAACACCCAGCATCAAAACAGCCAGAGTGATAGTCTTGGCTGGAGCTGAAGGTGTGCATTGCGAGTAGCACCTAGCCTTGGCACCTCAACTGTGCACATAGGATTCACCTCCCACAGTGGAATACAGGAAAATGACAAAACAAAAGAGCAAAATGCAATCTTGCACCTCCAGTCCTTCCCAAACAAGCCAACAAGACACGGACACAGAAGAAAACATGAGCCACACACCTGAAACTTCTGAAATGATAGCAAATGAAGTAAAGAAAGAACTGTATGAGACTCTAAAGGAACTGAGGACAGAAATGATTTTCCAGGTAAAACAAGAGATGATGAATGTAATGAAAGAGATGCTGAGCACATCTAAAGAAGACATAGGTGGAAAAATAGAGGAACACTGCAAAAAGATGGAAACCTTGAATGAAGAATACAAGAAAGAATTAGAATAAATGAAACAGATTCAAAGAGATATCCAGGAAATCAAGAAGGCCATCGAAAGCTGGCAAAGCCACCTCAATGAATGTGAAAATAGAATTTCAGACCTCGAAGACATGATGGCAGCTAGTGAGGAAGAAAGGAAACATCTTTTAAAAATAACAAGGAATCAGGAATTAGCAATTCAGCAGTAGCAAGATGATGCAAAGAAAAACAGTATAAGACTAATAGGTGTAAAGGAAAAAGAAGGAGAAAACACAAATGAAATAAAATCACTACTTAAAGAGTCATGGCTCAAAATTTCCCAAACATGGGAAAGGAAACCGACATACAGATAAGTGAAGCATATAGAACTCCAACTAGCCATAACCAAAATAAATCAACACCCAGACATATAATTATCAGCATTCCAGAAATTGAACATAAGAACAGATTATTAAAAGCTGTGAGAGAAAAGAAGCAACTCACATATAAACGAAAGGCCATCAGCATCACAGCAGACTTCTCAACACAAACCATGGAGTCAAAAAGAGCATGGAGTGAAGTATTTCAAGTTCTAAAGGAAAACAACTTCCAACCCAGACTCATGTACCCTGCAAAACTATCCTTCAAAACTGATGAAGGAATAAGATACTTCCATGAAAAAGAGCAGCTGAAGAACTTCATGACCACAAAACCAACCCTGCAAAGAATACTGAAAGATACTCTAGATAAACATGAAAATAGCTACGATGTCAAAAACATCAACAGAAGAAGAACACCAAGCAGGGCAAACAATTAAGCAGAGGAAAAAGGTAAAGAAACCACTGCAGAAAGATATGATGACTAAAGGAAGCCAGTATATATCAGTTATAACCATTAATGTAAATGGCCTCAATTCACCAATCAAAAGAAACAGACTGGCAGAATGGTTCAAGAAACAACATCCAACCATTTGCTGTCTAGGAGAAACCCATCTAACCCAAAAGGAAATTCATAGACTGAAAGTCAAAGAATGGAAAACAATACTCCATGCAACAGGAACTCAGAAAAAAAGCAGGAGTAGCTATTCTGTTCCCAAATGATGTGAACTTCAAACAAATAATGGTCAAAAGAGATAAAGAAGGGCACTACATACTGGTTAAGGGAAAACTCCAAGAGGAAGAAATAACAATCTTAAATATATATGCACCAAATATGGGAGCACCCAACTATATAAAACAAATATTAATAGAAATGGAAAATCAAATAAGCAATAACACAATTATAACTGGAGACCTTAACACACCCTTGACTCAAAGAGACAGATCAACTAGACAGAAAATAAGCAAAGAAATAACAGAACTGAATCAAACCTGTGAACAAATGGAACTGATACACGTCTACAGAGTTTTCAACCAAAAACATCCGAGTATACATTCTTCTCAGCTTCACATGATACATTCTCTAGAATAGACCATATATTGGCCCATAGAACATGCTTAAATAAATTCAAAGAAATTGAAATTAGCGCATGCATACTATCTGATCATAGTGCCATCAAACTGGAAATTAACGAAAAAAGAAATTACAAAAACTGAATAAACACATGGAAATTGAAAAGCACACTCCTGAACAATCAGTGGGTCAGAGAGGAAATTAAAGAAGAAATTAAACAATATCTACAAGCAAATGAAAATACAAACACAACCTACCGGAACCTGTGAGATGCAATGAAAGTAGTCCTTAGAGGGAAGTTTATTGCGGTGAATTCCCACATCCAGAAAACGGAATGAACTCAAATAAATAATCTGATGTTACATCTGAAACATCTAGAAAATGAAGAACAAGCCCAACCCAAAGCCAAAAGAAGGGAGTAAATTGTAAAGGTCAGAGCAGAAATTAATGCAATTGAGACTAAGAAAACAATACAAAGAATCAATGAATCAAAGAGCTGGTTCTTTGAAAGAGTAAATAAAATTGATAAGCTGCTAGCCAACCTTATTAAAAAAAAGAGAGAAAACTCAAATTCATGCAATAAGGAATGAAAAGGGTGAAAAAACTACAGACCCTGTGGAAATACAGAAGATCATCAATTCCTATTTTGAAAATCTTTAGTCTCATAGGTTCGATAACACTGAAGAAACGGACCGATTTCTAGAAACATATCAATTACCAAAACTGGACCAAGAAGATGTAAAACTACGGAATAATCCAATTTCAGTTAATGAAATTGAAAAGGTAATTAGAACATTACCAACCAAGAAAAGTCCAGGTCCTGATGGATTCACAGCTAAGTTTGACAAAAATTCAAGGAAGACATAATGCCAACACTCCTCAAACTCTTCAATGAAATTGAAAGGGAAGGAAGTCTCCCTAAATCATTCCTGGAAGCAAGTATTACCCTAATACCAAAACCAGAGAAAGACCCAACCTAGAAAGAGAACTACAGGCCAATCTCTCTAATGAACATAGATGCAAAAATCCTCAGTAAAATACTGGCAAACAGAATGCAGCAAGTCATCAAGAAGATTATACACCATGACCAAGTGGGATTCATCCCAGGAATGCAAGGATGTTTCAACATACGCAAATGAATAAATGTAATACACCATATCAATAGAGCCAAAGATAAGAACCACATGGTCATTTCAATAGATGCAGAAAAAGCTTTTGATCAAGTCCAAAATGCTTTCATGATAAGAACCCTACAGAAAAATGGAATAGATGGCCTTTACCTCAATCTGATAAAAGCCATCTATGACAAACCAACAGCCAGTATCACATTAAATGGTTAAAAACTGAAAGCATTCACTCTAAAATTGGGAACAAGACAAGGATGTCCACTTTCTCCACTCCTATTCAATATAGTGCTGGAAACATTAGCCAGAGCAATTAGACAAGAGACAGAAATAAAAGGAATAAGAATAGGAAAAGAAGAAGTTAAGTTATCAGTATTTGCAGATGACATGATACTCTACATAGAAGACCCACCAAACTTCATAGGAAGACTTCTGGATATCATAACCAAATTCAGTAATGTAGCTGGATACAAAGTCAATACTCAGAAATCAGTTGCATTCCTGTGCACAAACAACAAACGCACTGAGAGAGAAATAAGAGAAACCACACCCTTTACAATAGCATCTAAAAAAATGAAATACTTAGGAATCAACCTAACAAAGGAAGTAAAAGATCTATTCAATGAAAATTACAGTACTTTGAAAAAAGAAATTGAAGAGG
>RJWT010018790.1:0-18698 GCA_004365215.1 Cuniculus paca
AAAAAAAAAAAGAATGGGGCGTCAGTGACCTCTGCGTAGCGATAGGCGGAGCCAACAGCTTCCTGGTCTTCAAGGACGCCATGCAGCGGGCGGGGTCGAGGCGGAGGCGCCCGGAGGGGGCGGGCCCTGGGGGCGGGCTCTCGGCTCAGGGGGCGGGGACAGGATAATGAGCCTCCCTCTGGTCCCCAGGAGGCCGAAGCGCGCGGCGGGGGCGGGGCCACATTCCCGCTCGGCCGAGGAGCGGGACGCAGGGGCTCGGCAGGGCGCGGGGCGCGCAGCGTAGGGGCCGCTTGTGCCTGGCCTGCGAGTTGGTGTTAGCAGCGCCACGCTCGTTCTGTCGGACTGCAGTGGCCGCTCTGAGAGAAGCAAGGACCGGGCGAACGTCCGCGAGGGGGCGAGGCGGCGAGGCGGCCCGGCGGAGCGTGGACGGCGCGGGGCGGGGCCAGAGGGTGGGGGTGGACAGACAGGAGCCGAGAACTCCCGAAGGCGGAATCGCCTACGTTCGGAAGGGGGCGGAGCTGAGGTTGGGGCTGCGCCGAGAACCCCCGAACGCAGAGTTGCTCACGTTCGGGAAGGGGCGGGGCTTCGCGCTTAGGAAGTCTGGCTTAGATCAAGGCCTGACAGCGGCCGCGAGCCGGTCTGAGTCAGAGGCGGGTGTGGGGCGGGTCCTCGGGGCGGGGCTCAGGCGGGAGCGGGGCGGGGCCTAGAGGAGTGGGCGTGGTTTCGAGGCGCGGGCCGCTGGTGGCTTCTCCCGGCTGGCGGTGGGTGCGCTCTGGGGGCGTCCCAGCGGTGTTTAGGTGACCGCTCTGTCCCCGCTCCGCAGGAGGATGCTGGTGGTGGAGGTGGCGAACGGCCGCTCGCTGGTGTGGGGGGCCGAGGCGGTCCAGGCGCTGCGGGAGCGCCTGGGCGTGGGGGGCCGCACGGTGGGCGCCCTGCCCCGCGGGCCCCGCCAGAACTCGCGCCTGGGCCTCCCTCTGCTGCTTTTGCCCGAAGAGGCGCGGCTCCTGGCGGAGATCGGCGCCGTGACCCTGGTCAGCGCCCCTCGCCCGGATCCCAGCCAGCACGGCCTGGTAAGAACCGCGGGGCCGTTCTGGAAGTCCCGCTGCGGAGTGAGTGGCTCGGTTGGGAGCGTGTGCGGAGTTAGGATTCCCGATTTCCTGAGTGCCCGCAAGCCTGGGTCCTGGGCTCTAGTTCAGTTTACTTCTCAGGCTCTGGCATCGTACAGGCGCCAACAGGAGCAGAGCTTCCAGGAGCAAAGCGCGTTGGCGGCCGAGGCCCGTGAGAACCGGCGTCAGGAGCTGCAGAAGAAGATCGCAGAGGGCCAGGCTGCCAAGAAGCAGAAGCTGGAGCGGGATTCCGGGGCTGGCGGGAGCCAAGCTGCCGAAGGGAGCCAGACCGAGACCGAGACCGAGACGGAGACCGAGGCCGAGGCCGGAGGTGGCCAGGCCTCCGAGGAGCCGAGGGAAGCAGGTGGGCGGGGTGACGAGAGGGGAAGGAGGCTTGAAGACCTGGGCGCTTGGGTTCATCGCATTCCTCTCTGCGCGCCTCCAGTGCCCTCTTTTCCTCCAGCAGCTTCGGATGGGGCGGCACCTTTGCCCAGGTCTGCCTTGCTCGTCCAGCTGGCCACCGCCAGGCCGCGGCCTGTGAAGGCCAGGCCCCTGGACTGGCGGGTGCAGTCCGAAGACTGGCCCCACGCCGGCCGGCCCGCCCACGAGCTGCGCTACAGCATCTACAGAGACCTGTGGGAGCGAGGCTTTTTCCTCAGCGCCGCGGGAAAGTTCGGGGGCGACTTCCTGGTGTACCCGGGTGAGCTGGGCTTGGGAACCGCAGTGGCTGTGCTTTCCCTCACCCTTCTGATGGGTTCTGTGTCCCATTGGTTTCTCCCCTTGCCTGCCCAAATACTGGGGCCTGGACCCAGAGTCTCGCACGTGGTAGCCAAGTGTTTATCACTCAGCTACCTTCACAGCCTTCCCTTTTTCACTTTCATTTTGAGTCAGGGTCTCCCTAAGTTGCCCAGGTTGGCTTCAAACTTGTGACCCTCCTGCCTCAGCCTCCTGAGTACCTGTACTTACTGGTCATATACCCCACCACACTCTATTCTATCTTTTTGTCTCCTCTCAGCTTCTGAAAGATACACAAAGGCAGGAAACTTGTGGGAGCTCCATGCCTATGTGAAGGGCAGCTTAGCAACTTTTACTGATCACTTCGAGTGGCCCATGAGAGTCACTTAAAGCACTCAGACACGCATGGTAAACAAAGGAGAATATTGGGAGCCACACCTGTGATCCCAGCACTTGGGAGGCTGAGACAGGACGGTCACCTTGAGTTCGATGCCAGCCTGGGCTACATAGGGAACGTAATGAGTTCGACAGGGTCAGCCTGGACTACACAGCGAGACCCTGTCTCAAAAAAGAAAAAAAAAATAAGTAAAAGCTAGGCATGGTGGCTCATGCCTGTAATCTCAGCATTTGGGAGGCTGAGGCAGGAGGATCACTGGAAGGTCAAGGCCAGCCTGGGCTACACAGTCAGTTCAAGGCCAGCCTGAACTGTACAGTGAGACCCTGTCTCAAAAAAAAAAAAAGTAGACTATTGGGTCCAGGATTGTAAACAGCACTAAAAAACTGGTGAACAACTAAAGTGATCAGTAGGTTAGTAGTTGAACATAGCAGTTAGTAGAGCAACAGCGTGGTTATCAGATTGATGTAGGTCCATGTATGCCTAGGGAAAATCTGAACAAAGGTGAAGAATGGGTGCTTAGTTGCACGTGTATGTGGCTATGTAGATGCATACATCTCATTTAAATATCTTTGAGATTTGTGACTCCAACCAGGTGCAGTGATGTGTGTTTTTGTAGTCTTAACTTTTCAGGAAACTGAGGCAGGGGGATCACTTGAGCCCAGGAGTTCAAGGCCAGTCTGGACAACACCCTGAGACCCCAGACAGACAAAAAAAGCCACTTTGGGGGTAAATGACAAGTTTCGGTTGCTTAATGACTGTACCCTACATTGTGAGCGGAAGCACAGGCTGACCTGGAGCTCTGGATACTTTTCCCTAAGCGTTACTCTTCAAATCTGAAACTCTTACTTGTATCTGTGTGTTTATTTTTTAAAATTCTTATTAGTATGTGTTCATAGTACGTGATCACATTTGTTGTGGGGACTTGGTGCATATATGTAATGCCTCTCTATTCTTTTTTGGTTCTCCATCCACGTTTTTAACTTTTTTTTTTTTGCTAACATCAGATTGATTTAGTTTATTAAGTTATTAATCCTCAACACAGATTAACAACCAGACTAACAGGCCAAAAAAACCTAGACTGTTAATGAGTATATTAAGCCACGGACCTCTTACTTGTTTCTAAGCTTGTCCTTCTGGAGCGTCAGCATTGCTGAGCCCCCAAGGAAGCAGTCCTGTGGCTTAGCTGCTCAGGCTAAAACTCAAGAGGAGCACGGGGCATGCGGCTCAGTGGTGCAGTGCTCACCTACCCCTGAGGAACGATATTATAGAAAAGGTCAGGTTTTTTTTTTTTGCAAAAAGAGCCAGGCGGTCTGTGCGTCCAGCTGCGGGTCATGCTGCACACACTCAGCTCAGCCAGAGCAGCACCATGGCGGGTGCATGCACAGTGACGCTGCAGTCGCAAAAGCAGCCGGAGGGCCAGACTGGACCGAGGCTGTCGCTGGCCCCTGTACGGGGTGGGTTGACACCAGCAGAACAGGCACCCGAGTCAGGCCCTGCACAGAAGCATAACCACCGGGCGAGGCTCTGTGACACCCCACGTGAGGGGACTGTCACTGCCGCCCTCTGCAAGGCCCAGGATAGCAGTGGGTTTCTAAGGAGATCCCGCTGGGGCACTTGTGCCGTAGGTTTGCCTCCTCTGTTGCAGTCACTTCTCAGCCATCCTTGTGAGTCCCTCAGGGCTGTGACGGTGGCGAGTTCTTAGGGTATGCTTGTGACCCCAGCATACTCGGTTGCTTCTTTGGTTTTCTGAGACAGGGTCTCACTGTGTCGTTTATGCTGGCCTCGAACTCACTTCACAGCCTGGTGGCCTCACAGTTGAAGCAGTCTTTAAGCCTCTGTGCTGGGATGACAGGCGTGCGCCACCACGCAGGGCTGGTTACTTGTTTTGTAAGAATGTGCTGCTTACGGTGTGGTATCTTTCATTTCTCCCTTTCTCGCCTCAGTGTGTCGTGGACCATTTTCCATGTTGGTGCTCTTTTAAGTGTAATTGTTGTATAAATACTGTGCTTGGTTTTACAAGCTATTGTGAATTTAGCTGGTCCGTGGTTTGATTGCTTCCATTTGTTAGAAATTATGAGTGTTAGCAAAATACTGTAATTAGTAGGTCAGGGCGATCGATGCACAGCTGTGATCCCAGCACTTAGGAGGCCGAGGCAAAAGGACTGCTGCTGCAAGTTCGAGGCCAGCCTAGGCTGCATAGTGAGTTCAAGGCCAGTCTCAACTATATAGCAAGACCTTGTGTCAAAAAGCCAAAATAAAAAGAAAACAAAACAAAACCGTAGCCATCATTGTGTTACAGAAAACAGACCAAGCACTGGAAGAAACAGCACCAAGGAGGCTAAGGAGGCAGTTTATTACCCCGACGGGCTTCTGACCAGAATCTCTCCCGAAGAGCCAGAGTCCTGCCTGGTGGGGCTTTTGGGTTTTAGAGGGAAAGTTTGCGGGCAGGTGCAAAGGCAGATCGGTCACATATGGCTGGAGGGTCGGGTGGCATCACGGGTTACTGAAGGAGTAAGCATTTTGGTTCCACCTGAGGCGATCAGTTATACAAAGGAAGGAAGCAGTGTCCTGTTGCATTTTAAGTTACACTGTCAGCCCATCAGTTACCCAAGGGCAGCAAAGAGGTTTACACAGAGGAGGAAGTGTTCTGTTACCAGGCCTGCTGGACATGTCTGCTTGGTCTTGGAGTGCATCCTGAGCAGGCTTTTATTTAAAGCTTTAATTTTCCTCCTTCAGTTACAGGCATTTTATGGTGCTACTAGTCAGAAAAGATTCCTAGCTGTGGAACAGCTTGGAGCAAGGGTGCATGTTTCAGAGTATCAGTGACGAGTTATAAAATGAACCTGGGGTGGTGTCCGAGTGCGACCTGGTCTGCTGCCATGGGACACTACCGCGAGCCTCCCTGTCCCGCAGGTGACCCGCTGCGTTTCCACGCGCACTACATTGCTCAGTGCTGGGCTCCTGAGGACCCCATCCCGCTGCAGGACCTGGTCTCTGCTGGCCGCCTGGGAACCAGTGTGAGAAAGACGCTGCTGCTGTGCTCCCCGCAGCCCGACGGTAAGGTGGCCTACACCTCCCTGCAGTGGGCCAGCCTGGGGTGAGGCCAAACCTGGCCCATGCTGGAGCTTGCTGGATTCCCAAGTGGGGCAGCGCTGCGGAGGCCGCACCTTCCTACCTCTCTCCAGGGTTGGTTCTGATCCCCGGGGCCTGAGCGCTCCGTCCACATAGGCTCTTCCTGCTGGAGGACTTACTGGCTGTGTCCTTCTGTGGTTATCCACGTCCAGACTGCGGGCTTGAGAGTGGGGGCTGGGTTTGATTTATTTCTGTTTTCTACAGGGCTCAGGTCTCAGCAGGTCTCAATAAACTTGTTGAGTATTTTGTCACATTTGTGAAAACCCCAGAAGCGCGGGCATTTTCATCCACATACCCAGGTGCAGGGGTGGAGAGCCGAGGACTCACCCAAGGTCCTCAGTGAGTAACAGGCCTAGGCTTCAGGCTTCAGTTTGCCTCTTGTCACCATGCTGAACTTCACTGGAAAAGATTTTCACAGAATGTATCATGCTGGGGCCAGGGGTTTAGCTCAGTGGTGTAAGTGCCTGCCTGGCAAGTGCAAGGTCGTGAGTTCAATCTCTGGTACCCAAAAAAAAAAAAAAAATCAGAACGTATCAGGTAGCCAGGTGTAGTGCTGCACACCTGTAATCCCAGCTACTTGGAGGCTGAGGCAGGAAGATTGCAAGCTAGAGGCCAGCCTGGGCAGCATAGCAGTTTAGCAAGACCTTGTCTTACAAAATGAAAAAGGACTGGGAATGCGGCTCAGTGTGGAGGCCCTGGGTGCAGTCCTCAGTGCTACAACCAAACCAAACCAAAATAAACAACCCAGGGCAAATGTACATTTATAAAGCAAACTATTGCTTTTGTCCAGAGAAATTGCTGGAACATTACTAATGCTGTAATATTTGTGTGTGTATCTGAACAACGTGGTTTTATTTTGTCTCACAGATTTTGTTAATGTAATACATTTACATAGAAAAAATTCTGGGGCTGAAAGTTTTCCTGTGGTCGTTTAGTTTTTTTTTTTTTCCTTCAGCTTCTTTCTAGCCTTTTCAATAAATAGTCTTCTTAAACCTCAGTTTCTTGTAAATGCATTGCTTTATAAAGAATAGTAACTCCTGTCGGGCTAGCACTGCTGTGTGTTTGGTAGCTGCAAATGGTCCCCAGCCTCTCTCCTCACTCTACAAGATACTTCAGAGTCTTAGATCTGAGTCACTAGAAGGTTTCTCATGAGAAAAGGTGTTCAGGGCTGGCCTGGGCAACTGCACAAGACCTGTATGAGAAAATGAAATGAGAAGGGCTGTGGAGGTAGCTCAGGGGCAGCACCCTTGCCTGGCATGTGTGGGGACTGAGTTCCAGCCCCAGGACCACAGAAACAAACATGGAAACTGTTGGGAAGTGTGCCCCACAGCCCAGCAGCTGCGGATCTCATGGAGCCACAATTTCGCCCTGCCCTCGCCTCCACTTCCGGCATTGATGAAGCCATGACATTGACCTGCCCCACTGGGATTATCTTCCTAATCCTTCTTCCTACTTCTGACCCGTACCGTTTTCAAGAGCAGCAGGACTCAGGCACAAAGATAAGTCAGACTGTGCCGCTCCTGTGTTCTGAATGCCCCTCGGCTCTGGGAAGCAGCCAAGGCCCGTGCTGCAGGTTCCTCCTGAACTCTGTCCTCGTGCTCAGCTCTGCCCACACTCATTTCTTTGTCTTCCTCTGACTACTGGGACAGCACTGTACCCTGGGCAGCTGCAGGGACTTGTCCCTCACTGCTGTGCTGGCTGGTCAGTGAAACCTTCCATGGTGACCTAAGTTAAAATTTAACACTCTTAGGCTGAGGATATAGTTCAGTGGTGCAGTGCCTGCCTGGCAAATGTGAGGTCCTGAGTTCTATTCCCAGTACCTACTAAATAAAAAAAAAATAAAATTAGATCATCATAAAAAAAATTTAACACTCTTCCCACACGTTCCCTTGATTTGCCTTACCACTTATCATGCTCTACATCTTTTTTTTTGTTTGGTGGGGGACTGTTGGTTTTCTTTTTTTTTATAATGTTTTTTTTTTTTTTGTCTTACCGGGGATCAAACTCATGACCTCCTGCTTGCCAGGCAGGTGCTTAGGCCACTGGGCTAAATCCCCGGCCTAGAGTGTTGGTTTTTTGTGACAAAGTCTCAGCATGTAGCCCAAACTGGCCCAGAATTTGCAATCCTCCTGCCTCAACCTCCAAGATGTACAGATGTGCCCTGCTCATCTTTCTTACTCACTTAGTTGTTTAGCTAGAAGCTAAGCTTCATGGGGTCCAGCAAGTTGCTTTTTAAAATAGCTTTATTGCTGGGCGTGGTGGCACCCACCTGTAATCCCAGCACTCGGGCAGGAGGATCGTTGTGAGTTTGAGACCAGCGTGGGCTACAAAGTGAGCTTAAGGCCAGCCTGAACTGCATAGTGAGACCCTGTCTTAAAATGACAAAAAAAAAAACTATTGAGGTACAGCACGTATGATAAGATTCACTAGTTTTAAGTGCCTGATTTTTAGATTTAAGGGTTATGCAGTTGTTACTATAGTCCAGGTTTAGGTTGTTTCAGTCATGCTGAAAAGATCCCTGTTGCCTGGCTGCAGCCACTGGCCGTCCCCAGCTCCAGGCAGGCATGCGTTTTTTCTGGGGCTGCTGCCACAGGACACCTCACGGGGTGGATCCGCAGCTGGGTGGGTTCTGGTGGCTTGGGCGCCTTTTGCTGCACATGCGCAGCCTTCAAGTGGGAAAACGTATGCAAAGGCAATTGACAGAAAGGCAAATACAAAGCCAGCTGACACAGCAGGATGGCACTTGGCTGCTGAGGACACAGACACAAATGTAGCCGACCCGGGGCATAGCACTGGGTTGGGCGGAAGGCACAAGAGGATTGCTGTGGGTTCCAGGCCAGCATGGGCTACAAAGTAAGGCCCTGTCTCCGAAAAGCCACCAAACAAAATGCAAATGTAAATCACCAGTTTTCACAGATCATATTGGTAAAAATGAAAGGGAATTAAAATAAAGCTGGGGGTGGGGCAGGGATGTAGCTCAGTGGCACGGCACCTGTCTGGCAAGCCCGAGGTCCTGAGTTTGATTTCTAATACCAAAGAGGGGAGAAAAAAAAGCTGAGTGTGGTGGTGCACGCCTGTAATCCTGATCTATAATAGAAGACCTTGCTTGTCTCAAAACAAAACTAAAACCAGTAACAACAAAAAGGACACACTGCCTTGAACCCCCCTCAAATACTCCTTCCTTGATTAGAACACACCAGATCATTTTTGACACTTCCCCCCCCCCTTTTCTCTCTTTTGGCTTTCTGAGACAGGGTCTTGTTATATTACTATGTAGCCCAGCCTGGCTGCAAACTCGCAGTGATCCTATCGCCTCAGCCTCCCGAGTGCTGGGATTACAGGCTGCACCACCACACCCAGTGCTGTGGGCTCTGGAGTAGTTGACATTAAAGTATGTGAGTCCATCCAAGAGATTAATGGTGCCAAACTGGAGCAGAATGTACCGCAATAGGATTTAGAACAATTTTCCTGTTCGAGAAACCTCAGGAGAGAAACTTGTTTTTGGTAAGAGGGATAAATAGCTTTTTAAGAAAATCGCACGCCGTCACTGACCATCCATCTGAACTTCCTTCCCTTAGCTGTCAGCAATTTGTTTTCACAGCATCACACCGTGAAACGATCTTCATTAACTCCCCTGGCCTCAATTTCCCTCTGTACGAGCGGCTGTTTTACTCACTGGTAAATGCCCTCGTGTACAAGAACAAATGCTTGCGCTGCTCAAAATTCTGTTGCACAAATGAGGCCCAGGTAGAGGGAAGGCGGCCTCCCCAAAGGTGATCACTGTTCACGATTCCAGGTTGTAGATTTCTACTAAGGTCTCTTTTTGTCTTTAAAACGCAAGGCACAGATGCAATAATGAGGATGGACAAGTGAGCCGTGTCCCCCCCCACCCCCCCAGTCTCTGGATGCACTCCACGGATGGACAGGTAGCCAAGCTAAAACAGCAGCTTGGGCCGGGCGTAGTGGCGCACTCCTGTAATCCTAGCACCTGGGAGACTGAGGCAGGAGGCTCATTGCAAGTTCGAGATCCATCTGGGCTACAAAATGAGCGCAAGGCCACCCTAAACTGCATAATGAGACCCTGTCTTAAAAAGAGAAAAAATAAAAATAAATAAGTAAAACAGCAGGCCGCCTTTGGGAACGCTCAGGTCGCGTTCCTCGGTCCTGGATTCACCGCTGGCGGGGGGAGCTTCGGGCTCAGGAAGCAGTCTCGGTCCGGGCCTCTGGAACGCGAGGAGGATGTGATCTAGAGAGGACGGGCACAACTAGTGCAGCTGCGGCGCGGGCAGGAGTGGCGGCAGGACTCCAATCCTAGGACAGTGTTAAAAAACACTGCCCGGTGGAGGAGAAAAAGGTCCCGAGACGTTGGTTCTCAGGCGCCCTGCGACCCCAGTGCCTGGGGCTAAACACCCAGCCGCCCCTCAAGGCCAGCCCAACCCGGCAGGCCGCTCTCGCCCACCCTCTCGTCTCGACTGCTCTCCCGGCCATCAACGCCTTTTCTCATTGGTGCAGACGAGCACCTTGCGTAATGACATCACGAGGCGGCGGCGCTGGTATAAGAGCGCGACCAAGGCGCACGCGGCTCTTTTTCTCAGGCGTCAGGACCGGCTTGTAGGTGAGGTATAGTAAGAAATTTAGTCTGGGTTTGGGCTTTATGATTGCACTGGCCATGGGGCTTCCGCAAGTACGCAAAAGCAGCCAGGAAAGAGGGGGCTGGCGCGACGGGAGTGCGGCGCGCTCGTGGCGGTGGCTGTAAAAAGCCTCTGGGCTGTTCTCGCAAGATGACCGGACGCCACGGGGTCGCGGCGCCGCGGCTCACGCGCTGCCTGATCTGCGCAGGCGCAGCCGTGCACGCGGAGCCAGCATGCCGGTGGCGAGGAGCTGGGTTTGCCGTAAGACCTACGTGACCCCGCGGAGGCCCTTCGAGAAATCCCGCCTTGACCAGGAACTGAAGCTGATCGGTGAGTGGAGTCCACGGTGTGCCTTCCGCGGTCGGGGAGAGTTAGCACGTGGCGTCGCCGCCTCTGCAGGGAATTGTAGAATGCTTTCGTGTGTTTTAAAGCCGCCTGGCGGCCTTGAGCTAGTCCGTGGTCCCGAGTCTGTTCCCTGCCTCCCCTCGTGCAGGCGAGTATGGGCTCCGGAACAAGCGCGAGGTCTGGAGGGTCAAGTTTACTCTGGCCAAGATCCGCAAGGCCGCCCGGGAGCTGCTGACGCTGGACGAGAAGGACCCGCGGCGTCTCTTCGAAGGTGTGTGTGTGTGTGTGCGCGCGCGCGCGCGCGCGCCCGCTGCAGAGGGGCGGGGTGCTGGCTGCTGGGGTTTTGGGTCTTTTATTCAGGTGTTGAATAAGTGGAACCAGCTTTTAGGTTAGGTTTGTTCTTGAGCCTGGGAGTTGAACCCTGACCTCCTGCTTGATCAGCGTGGGTGCCCCAAGGGTGTTGGGACAGCCCTGCCTTGGTTCAGACCGTCTTTCTCTAACTCGGTGGGTCTCATTGCTGGGGTGGAAGGCGCACAGCCTTGCTCTAACACTGACCAACGTTACCACCCTTCAATTTAGTGTTGGATTGGAGGTGAGAGAAGAGTGTGTTTGGTTTGGAATCCTT
Source organism: Cuniculus paca (assembly GCA_004365215.1). Taxonomy (NCBI): domain Eukaryota; kingdom Metazoa; phylum Chordata; class Mammalia; order Rodentia; family Cuniculidae; genus Cuniculus; species Cuniculus paca. The sequence continues at coordinate 10,972 of RJWT010018790.1, forward strand.
CCTTGTGTTTTAGGGCGGTAGCTTTGGTTTATCCCCAGGCATTTTCCCGGTGGTGATACTTGGGTACCTCAGGCTGTGTATTGTGTGGCAGCACAGTTCTGTTAGTAGAAACGGTGGAATTCCTGGGCTGTCCGATGACAGCGGGGAGCGGATCCTGGGTGCTTACATTTGCTTGCCTTGTTTAATAAGGAGTTTAAGGACGTTTAAGTGGCATTTGAGAAAGGCCTAATCATGCAGATGCCTTTGAGGAAACCATCTCAGGCTAGGATGGAGGAGAGGATGGGAATGGTATTTTTCTTCTCTACTGGAGATTAAACATTGGGCCTTTGCACTGAGCTATGCCTCTAGGGCTTTTTTAGTTTTTGTTTTAACACAGGGTCCGGCTAAATGCCCAGGCTGGGCTGGGACTTTTCAGTCCTGTTCTAGCTTAGTTCCTGTGTCCCACCACTTGAACCCAAGGCACCTGAGGCCAGAACCCTGACTGGCTGCTCCACTCGCTCTTCCAGGCAATGCTCTCCTGCGCCGACTGGTCCGCATCGGTGTGCTGGACGAGGGCAAAATGAAGCTGGATTACATCCTCGGCCTAAAGATTGAGGACTTTCTGGAGAGGCGCCTGCAGACCCAGGTCTTCAAGCTGGGTCTGGCCAAGTCCATCCACCACGCCCGCGTGCTCATCCGCCAGCGCCACATCAGGTACCACGAAGCAGGGCCCCAGGCTGTCCCCAGCCCCCTGTGCTGGTGGCCCTCACTGACCATGCTGTCCCTGTCTCCTGTGCAGCCCTCGGAGCTGACGAGGGTGTGAGCTCATCTTGAGGGACAGGTGCACCCTGCAGAAAGCTTGTGGGGGAGCTGGGGGCAGCTTTGGGCCCCCATAGTCCAGCGCGAGTGTCACTGCGGCTCAAGCCGTACACCTTGCGAAGGTCTCTGCCAGGCGTTGGGCAGCTGGACAGGTAACAGCTCTTGGTGCCTCTGGAGGGTGAGGGCTGAGGGGTGGGCTCAGCTGTCTGCTGGACTCCTGTGACACTGCATTCTCACACTTGTCATTGTGGACTTGAAGTCACCACCTAACGTCTGAGGCCGAAAGGCGGGGACTGCAGGGGTCCAGCAGGTACAGGCCTGTTCTGCTTGAACTGCAGGGAGCTGAGGCAGGCTGGGTGGAGTGTTTGATCCCGGCCTGGGCAGTGTGGTCAGGTAGCAAGACCCTGTCTCAGACAGTTTTAAGAAGCTGGAGCGTCCCCCCAGTTCCCCTCACCTGCTCACCCCTCTTCAGGGTCCGCAAGCAGGTGGTGAACATCCCGTCCTTCATCGTGCGCCTGGACTCCCAGAAGCACATCGACTTCTCCCTGCGCTCCCCATACGGTGGAGGCCGCCCAGGCCGGGTGAAGAGGAAGAATGCCAAGAAGGGCCAGGGCGGGGCTGGAGCCGGGGATGATGAGGAGGAGGATTAAGCCCACTCTTCCTTTTCTGGCTAAAGGATCGTGTTGTTTCTCAGTCACAGAATAAACCAGGATGAACAGTTTGCAGTGGGTGTTGTTCCATGTCGTCCCTGCCCTCGGCACAGCCTTGAGCGGAGGGGTCCAGGCCACCACGGGGCTCTGCTTCTAGGTGCAGCCAAGTGGGCAGAAGAGACCTGTCCGTCCCTCCTGGTGCGGGGCCTGTGAACACCATCGAGAGGTGTCGCTGGCATCGGGTGGGCTGTAGCTCCTGTCAGAAGGAACCAGCAGTCTCCGAATCCAGCCAGCCCTTTGTGTGGGCGGGCAGGAGCCCTTTCCAGGCAGGGAAAATAGCAAGTGCAGGTCTAGCTCTTCCCAGCTGTGACTCCAGCTGGGGAGAGTTGTGTTAGCTGGAGTACTTGCTGGAACCACAGACTGCAAGGTTTGAATTTAGGCTCAGGCAGAAGGCAGCTTCCTTTTATTCTGCTTTTTTGAGAAGCTGTGGCAGGCAGGAGAGGCGCTTGCTCTGAAAAGAGAAGCATTGGAAATTGAGCAACTCCCTCAGCAGTTGCAGCCACTTTGCGTGTTGTAGTTCCTTCCCTGGGTGAGGGCTTTGGAATCTGAGGTCATTTAGTTCGCAGTGTAAATGCAGAGCAGGCTGTGGACCCTGGCAGAGAGAGGCCTATGAACGAAGCCTGCATGTGTTCTGCCACCCCGTGTGGCTTCCTGTGGCCGTGCGAGAGGCCCACCCTTCTAAGGTGGCCACTTTTGACATCTGGTGGTCAGGTGAGTCAGGTTGGCAGGCACTGTGATAACTAATTTTGGCAGTGTTCCTGGAAGCAGGTACCATCCAAAAGTCCAAAGTTCTTGGTCCACTTACATTGCTGGCCTGCCCTCCATGCCCTGTGCCTCCTAGGGTCCTTGTGTTTTCTGGAGCAGTGGTGGGGTCTGGTTGGTGTCCTTCACAGAGCAGAAGGGGAGGTGGCAGACTACTCCTGTCCAAAGTCTCAAAGCTGCTAGGGGCAGTAGGAGGGAAGGTTGAGGCTTAGGGAGGCCAGATGTCAGGACTCAAGCAGGAAGTGGCCATGGAGCTGTCCAGAGGGCCCCAGGACACCCTGCCCGCGAGTTCCCTGGTCTGGGAGCCCATCACCACCATGTTCCAGGCACACTTGGTTTCACACTACCACAGGGCAGGGTGGAGAAGTAATGAAGTTCAGGGCTGAGCTAGGCCGGGGGACCCTTTCTAGGCCTCTGCTGTCTCCACAGTTCCCCTCATTTGGGCCCCTTTATGCAATTTATAGACCGTTCCATCCTTCTTGCTCACTTGGGACCTGCACAGCTTGAGGCTTAGACCAACGGGACCAGAAGGGACTGGCATTGCGGTGCCAGGTGCCTCGGTGACAGCCCTCGCAGGCAGGAGGGCCAGTTGGGCACAATGTGTGAGCAGGGAAGATGTGGGTGCCTCAGGCAGGGCAGAGTGGACACCCCTTGCTGGCCAGCCATCTGTCCTCAGGCTGCGTGTCTTAGCACAGCCATGTCTGGGTTGTAGAACAACGGGTAGTGTTTTCCAAGATACCTGAGGTCTGAAATACAGAGGCTGAGGTCTGATGAGGTCGTGGCCACACAGTGACTGCCTTCTCGAGTGCAGTCGTTTCCGCTTGACCCCCAGGTCCTTGACCCGCCCAGTCCCATTCTCCACTGGCATGGCCATCCTCTTACCCAGGTCCTCTAGGACCTCAGCAGCAGGGTTGAGCTGGGGGAAGGAGTTGTGGGTGGCACAGGGAGTTGGGTTAGGGGTGGGAGTCTGGGTGTTTGGAAGTCTGACCCTAGTGCGCCTGGCTCTGCTCTGCAGAGAATGGAAATCAGCCTCCAGCCTTTCCTGGGGCTGCAGTAAATTCTGCAGTCTAATACCTGGAAGGATTATAATCTCCCATCTCAACTTCAGAGGCGGCAGTACTAAGCAAAACAAACCATGTCTGTTTTCACGTGTTTCAGAAGCCAGAAAGCTTGGCGTGGTGCACGCTTATGATCCCAGCACTCGCCGAGGCAACAGGGTCGCTGCAAGTTGAAGTTCAAGGCCAGCCTAGGCTACAAAGTGAGCTCAAGGCCAGCCTGAACTGCGTGGCATAGCCCTGTCTCAGAAAAAGCCACAAGACTTAAAATACTTCCTGGATCTTCAGAGACTTCTAGATCTCACTGGGGCCTGCTGGAGAGGTGTTCCTGAGCTGACTTGTCCTCTTCTGGCTGGGTTCCCGGTGGGTGGGCTCTGCACATGCGGTACACACCGCTTACCGAGCCCCAGGTCACCCACTCCTTGCTCACCCACCTTCCTGTCTCACCTTTCGGGCGTGGTTCCCGGAAACCACAGCTGTGGTGAGAACATTCTTCCTAGTTTTGAGCTCAGGATGAGAAAGGTAGACACAACGGTTTATTCAGTGGTTTGCAGAGTTGCCGGCAAGTCACGGGTTAGAGCAGATGCAGCAGCGTCACGCGTGCAGGTCCTGGAGCAGCTGTGCCGGGTGGAGAGGCGAAGGGTGGTGTGGGCGGGCATCGACTGACCAGAAAGCTTGAGCTGCCCTGGGAACTGGAGGCCTGGTTCGCAGAGGGCGTTGAGCACCATGAAGCGCCTTGGGTTTGAGGATGAAGGGTAGATTTTAGGAAGGAAAGGAAGCACAGAGGTCTGTTTCTAGGAAACTGCAGCCACACAGGGAGGCTGAGCTGGGAGTGACTGAAGTTAGCCATTATGAATGCTGTGCTGATCTGTATTCCAAGTGGTTTATGTGGGTTCCCACAACACTGTGGCCCCAAAACATTCACAGGTGATGGGAAAGAGGTGGGGAGGCTTCTGCTGCACGGAGGAGGCTGGGAGAGAGTCCTCGGAGAGGCCGTCGCTCAGGAGCAGCCTATGAGAAGGAGCGGTGTGGTCGCGCAGGCTGGGAGTGTGGGTGCGGGTTGGCACCCGCCTGTCTGGTTTCAGGGAGGAGAGCTGTCCTCTGGAGTTGCTGGGTGCATAGCAGGCCTGATGGTGATCCTGAAGGTTAGCGAGAGGAACCGGGATCTTGGATTGGAAAGACGGAGCTGTGAGGGGGAGTCTACGCAGGCAGTGGGGGGAGCTGGAGGTGGTGGGAGGAAGGGGCTGGGGTGGGGCAGCAGCCTGGAGTGGGGCAGGGGCGGCTGCTGTGGTGGCACAGACAGCGCGTCCTGAGGACTTCTGAGCCGCGTGGTGCTGAGGGCTGGGGTGGAGGAGGCTCAGGGCAGAGCTGGTGGAGATGAGCAGGGTGTGAGAAGGCTGGGTGGGATGGAGGCCGCTCCCACCCGGCCTGGGTTGACTGCAGGAGAAGGCAGGGCTGGACAGGGTAGGATCCCAGGGAGAGGAGGCCCTGATTCCCAGCGGAGGCCTCCTTTCCCTCCTGGCCTGGGCATGTGGTTGCTTTTCTCCAAGTTTCTTTTACTGAGTCCCCTGTTTCTAGAAATAAAGCACCCTCACTAACACAAGGGGGAAAAATAGACAATTGAAACAAGTAAAAAGGCTTCATTAATAATTACAAACTTCTCTGCAAAGAGCAGCCCAGAGGTAGATGATTTCCCTGGTGAGTTCTGCCAAACATCAAACAGAACCAATTGGACACCAGTCCTCATACTTTCCTCCCAAAAAAGAAGGGGGGCACTTAAAACATTCCACGAGAACATTACTATGATGCCACACAAGGTAAAGACATGACAAAAAAAATGCTGGACATGGTGGCACACACCTGTAATGCTGGCTGCTCAGGAGGCAGAGGTAGGAGGATTGTAGGTCAAGCCTAACCTAGGCAAGTTAGTGACTTGAGAAGATCCCGTCTCAATAAAGGGGCTGATGATGTGACTCCATGTGAAGGCCCTGGGTTCAATTCCTAGTACTGTAAAACTACCACGAAAATAAAAATCATACACAATAGCCCTTGTGACCACAGATGCAAAATTTCTCAGCTGATCCTAGTCCTCACCTAGCAGCACAGGGAGAGGGTTAGGGTCATGGCCAAGTGGGATTTATCCCGAGTGTAAGATTGCTTTGACACACCTACCTCAGTACACCACACTATCAAAGAGGAAAAAGGGCATCATCCCACTTCACTCCGAAAACACCTGATGAATTCCTCATAATTTGCTTATAACTCAACATACTAGAAATAGAAGAGAAGTCGTCAGCATGGTAAGGCCCCTCTAGCAAGCATTCTCAGTGGGGAGAGACTGAATACTTTCTTCCTGTGTTCAGAAAAAGATGAGTGTACCGGTTCTCAGCCTGGGTCTGGATGTCTTAGCCATAGGAGTTAGGCAAAGAGGAATGTGTGGGTGGGGAACACTTACAGTGAAAGGCAAAAACTAAAGTTAATTTTAGTCAAAACTTTTTTGATGAAAAATTTTTATGTGGAAAATTCTAAGGAATCCGTGAAACTAGTTTTTTTGTTTTTGTTGTTTTTGAGATAGTCTCACTATGTAGTGCAGGCTGGCCTTGAACTCACTATTTTGCCCAGGTTGGCTTCAAACTTGAGGCAGTTGTCCTATTTTAGCCTCTCAAGTGCTGGTATTAAAGGTATTCAGCACAATGGCTGGCTCACAAAAACATTAGAACTAACAAATTTGGCAAAGTTGCAGGATGTAATATAAACATGCAAAAATAAGTTGCATTGCCAACAATGAATGATTGGGATTAGGAAATAAATTGAATTTATAATGGTGAAATACTTAGGAATTGTTTTAACCACAGGCTATAGGACTTGGACAGTAAAAAACTAGAAAGCATGACTAAAAGAAATCAAAGATAACTTTAATGGAATTACCTCCTGTGCTCATGAATTCAGAGACTTTATATTGTCAGATCACACTTTCAAATGATTCAAAGCAATCTCTACCAAAATCTGGCACAATGCCTGCCTGGCAAGTGTGAGGTCATGAGTTTGATTCCCGGTACCAAAAACAAAACAAAACATTTTTGAAAAAGCGCAAAGTCTGAGGGCTTGCACTTCCTGATTGAAAACTTACTACCAATCTGTAATAATCAAGACAGTGTGTTGCTACCCCCAGAATAGACCATGGACAAAGGAATGGTTTCAAGAGTTCAGAAGCAAACCAAGGGATCAGTGTCCTGTGGATTTCCCACTGGGGCATTAAAGCCATCCAGTGGGGAATAAATCAGATGTGTAAATGTAAGGGCTAAAACTAAGAAAATAGAGTGGTAAATCTTCTTGACCTTGAATTTGTCATGGGTTTCTTAAATATGACCATAAAACGACAAGCAAAAATACAGTTACTGGACTTCATCAAAATTAAAAATTGAGGAGAGGAGCTAAAGATGGCGGAACAGTAAGCAGCAGAGTAAACAGTCTCTCTGAGAGAAACAGTTCAGATGCTGGACTATAACATCATGGAGAGGACAAGAAGGAAGTGGGTCCCCTGGACCAAGGAAGAATCTAAAATATGAATTGAAGCCCACAAAGAGAATAAAAAGAATTTAAACAAAGAAGAAGGTGGTGGCTGGCAGCGCCTCAGCCTGGAGCCAGATTCACCCTGCCAGAAGACCTGCTGAGCCTGGAGACGCGTGGTCACGGTTGTGGTCATGGTCGCAGCTGCAGTCGACCCCAGAGGTCCATGCGGAGAGGCACGGGAAGGAAGGAGAGCTGCGGGCGTGGAGATCTGTGCTGGCAGTGGGTGAGTGTTTAGAATTCCACCCCACCCCCACCCCACGGGAGAGAGTGGTCGGCAGGGCTCCATCTTGGAGTCAGGCAGGTTGTGCCTGCCGGGGGCCAAGACTGCTAACTACTGGCGTCAGTGCCAGGTTGTGGGCAGACTCGCGGAAGTTGTCTGAAGGAAGCCAGAAAAAAAAAAAAAAACCAGTCATTTGGGAGCTCCAGGTTGTGGGCGGACCTGCGGAAGCTGATTGGTTGGAGATTGGCTCCCACACGCGTTTCAGACAATATCGCTAAACAACTTAGATTCCCAGGGCCTCACCAGGTCTGCTCCCGTGCAAACGCCGGGTGGCTTGGTCCCCAGTTCAGTGCAGAGATACAGGCACCCAACATCAGATATACGTAGCCAACACTGGCTAGAAAAGACAAACAGCCTAGCTTCAGAGAAGTTGTGGCCAGTGCTGGGGTGCCTGGGACCACACTACTCAGGGGTAGAAGAAATCAAGAATATGCCAAGACAAAGAGGGAGAGGGCAATCTCTGGCATCCAACCCAAGCGGTGCAATTCCACAAAAGGAAAACATGGAGATCGAGAATTGCACACCTGAAATGTCTGAAGTGCTCTCAAT
>RJWT010018791.1:0-18701 GCA_004365215.1 Cuniculus paca
TAATCATTTTGGCATTTGGATTTTGTTATAGGAGAGTTGTAGTGTCTGTGTTTGGTAAGACATCCTTCTGATTATTGATATATTCTTTTGTGTTCAGTTTATTCAGTTCATAAATGTGCAAATTTTTTTCTTTAGACACCTGTGTGTATAATTATAAAAATAATAATATGTATTACCACTAAATATTTTTATTTTTGACTTTTGCTTAGTACTCAATATTTATTTGGTGAGTCAAATTTCCTAAAGACATAGCAAGGTATACAAAGTTATTTTGTAAATTTCTTAAGACCTTTTAAATTGCATGTGATAATTTGGTCTTTTCCACTCAACAATTTGAAATACCTACTTTCAAAATGTTTATCAGCTTTCTAATTAGAAATACCAGCTTTCTAATGTTTGAAAAACACTTGACATCTATTAAATCAGATTAATTTTAGGGAAAAAAACTATTTATTTTCAAATAGATGCTCAAATAAACATAACAGTTATAAACTTCTCACTACATTTGTTAACTATAATTTAAACCAAAATACTAATTTTTCAGATATTGATAAACATGCATACACATACTCTTCTTTACAAGCCTAAAGTCAAATATATAATTATTGGCATAGAAGACAGCATTAAATGTAAACATATGAACTACTTTAAGACCATTCTTAGGCATGTCTCATTCTCTTTCACATTTACTAATTCTCATGTTACATTCTTGACTACTTAAAAACCCATAGAACTAAAAACACATATTCACTCACATTTACATATAAAGAAAATAGGTTTAAATGGATGCACATAAAAATATTCTTAGAATGTTAATCCTAAAATAATGTATCCATATTTATGCACCCTGATACTTTAAATACCTAAGTTATATTATAAATAATATCAAAAAACATAACAATTGAATTTCTGCATTCAATACTACCATATCAAATAATCATAGAGAACTTTTATTGGATTGGTAATTGTATAGCCTATCTATTTTTTGGTTTGTTTGTTTTAGTGTGTCATTTCTTGGGTTGCAAGTCTTTAAGAAATTAAAATACAAAGAGTAATCTGAAGAACATGTTTTAGATATTTTTATGATTAGTTTAGTTTACATCTTGTAAACTGGCTGTCAGAATTTACTGTAAAATTTTTCAACAAATTTTTATCGTCATAGATTTAGGAACTTGAGATGAGATTGAAGAATAGCACCTGAGTTTTATGCCCACTAACAGAATTTTCAAATAAATCAAAAAGTTTAACTCATTTCCTTAAGAGAATTAGATTTTAAAATAGAAGGAATCAGCCAGGGATCTAGCTCAGCGGCCTAAGCGCCTGCTTGGCAAGCGCAAGGTTGTGAGTTCAATCCCTGGTGCCGCAAAATAAAATAAAATAAAATAAAATAAAATAAAATAAAAATAGAAGGAATCATTTTTAAACAGTAAATAACTGGTTCATTTCTCAACTTGAAAGCCTTTTGCTAGCTACCTTCTGAATAAAATATATTTCTGTGTTTCTTAATACAAATAAACATTACACTGCAATTCTTTAAAATACATATGTATTTCAAAACTTAACCTAAAAATACAGTGTATTTAAATATACTTTGATATTAACACTGAAATATGTGAGGAATCATCAATAAATTTGTATTTTATTTCTAGTATGAATTCATAATTAGACTAACTGTAGTTTAATGTAGTTTATGCTTGCAACAAAGAAAGTGAATATTTCTTGTAATTGAATCATAAATTTTACCCATTACACCTGGAGTTTACATCTTTCCCCTTCAGAAGATTTCTAACATCCTTAATTGCATCCTGTATTATTTCATGAAATAGCTTTACTTTATAGATTTATTGCACAATTATTTCAGAACAATATGAGGACACAGAGATATCACATTCATTTTACAAGCATATTTTTCTTTCCACTTTGTTTTATGATTGAGTAGGAAACTGCAATCCTATACATCATGTTTTCTTTGAGCATTAGATACTATATTAATTGGGTTACGACAACCCATCTCATTCTTTTCCACTGTAGTTTTGTAATTTAGCATAATAGTAGCCAGCTATGGTTCTCAGTAGCTGCACCTGGAGGATACAGGAAGAAATTTCTGTGTTTACCTTTTTGGTATTATAAATGGCAAGGTGTGTGCATGCTTGCAAAAGTGTCAAAATGGGATTTCTACCCACATAATGCTCCATCTACTAGGTTTTGCATATGTTCACCTGAGTGTCACGGTGAGTAAAATACACCCATACCAGTCTTCTGCTATGTAAATATGTATTTTACCATAATGGAATGTGGGTGTGACTCATAGTCACTGAACCTGGGGACAGGAAGGACCCTTCTGCACACTCGCCCAGTTAGCAGATGAAAGGTAAAGTGTGTGCAGGAGCTCCTAAGCAGCAGCAAATGAGTTTTACCCAAGAAATATCCAGTGCTAAGATTCTATGCTTTAAGGATTTGTTTCTAAAACAAGTTTCCTTTTTGATTTTCTGATATAAGTAGCCCAATTCAGCAAATGAACATAAAAGACAAGATTTGCACATTTTGGAGGAGGCCGAAAGTGAATCATCAGATTACTCATGCGTGAATGATTAAGATGATGACCACTCTGACTGGCTATGTGAGGAGCAGTCAGTGAATGTTTTACTGACAAGAGTCGATCAATACAGATGCAGGGAATGCAGACCTCCTTGACTCAGATGATGAAGAAACAGCAATGTGAATACATATTTATCTGGTCAAAATGGTACTTGTGTGAAGACTACCATGGGTGCGAGTGGGACAGTTGAAGCAAAAATTATGTCGGTGGTAGGTATTTGTTTGTATTTACATTGTAGTTCACATAGGTTTTTTGTTTTGATGTTGTCTTTTAGATTTTATAAGCAAATAAACAGCAATTGCAAAAATGCTGATGTCTACTCTATATACTCATTACATATTTGATACTTTATTTTATTGGTATCTTATATTCTGCTAAGTGCATGTTGTGCAATATAGTAGGAAGCTGCTGACCAAACAGAAAGACAAAAGAGGTGACAAGAATGGCCTTCCACACAAGAAAGGAAAGCTAAGGACATGTGCTGTCATTGTAGGTGACACATAGGCTCACTTACAATGGAACATTTGGTTGTCATGTGTGAAGACTGCCTTGTGTATAACAACTGAAGCAAAGATTATTGTTGCCGTAGAGTTCTATTGAACAACAAAAAACAGTTGATATTGAAATTTTTGATTTTTTATAAGCACTCAATAAATATTAAAAATTCAATACTTTTTATTTTCCCTGTTAAATACTCATTGTTTAACATAATAAAACTCACAAAGCCCGCACCTGTGAACCAGCCAAAGCACTGACTAGGCAGAACCAGGATGGAAGCAACGCCTACGAACCTGCCCAAACGCAAGCCAGGGAGAACCAGGAAGGCAGCAAAGCTCCAGCCTGTGAGCCAGGCAGAATGTGGACTGCAGAGAACCAGGAAGGAGGCTAGACCCCTGCCTGTGAGCCAGCCTACAGCCAGTAATCTGCAGCTATTCGGAGGACAACAATATGCAATATAGTAACTACGGTAGATTTCCTACTGTTTTATCATTGCTTCATTTTGTTTTATTGTTGTTTTATTCCTTTTAAAATAAATACAAGAAAACCTCATAAAATTAAAATATCATCAATAGAAATATTCTAAAGAATAAATGAGAGTACTCTACACCCAGGGCAATTCACCTTTATGACAAGATTGGAGTTATGTCCTGCAGGCATTTAAGTGAAATTTTTAAAACTTCATAATGATCTATAGTAAAGAAACTTGTTTTGAAACTTTTGGTAGTTGTGGAATTATATTGCCAGATTCTCCACATAACAAAAGACCAACATTGAAGAGGAAAGTTTGAAAACTGCCTGCAGTTCTTAAATTCCTCAAAGCCAGGCTCAGCTGAAGATATCAGCCCCACTTAGATCCATTTCTTTAAAAAGAAAATTCAAATACAGTGACTGAGAGAGATGAGCAAAGGGCTTGGTCCTTTTGATCCAACAAGATGTTGTTAGATGGGAGATGTTCTAAAAGCTTACTTCCAGGTTGACCAAGGCTTTTCTTCAACTTGCATTACAATTAGTCTTCTATACAAAACCCATACCCACAGTATCAACATTTCTTGAACTCCCCACATAACTATCAAGTCAGATATTCTAAGAGTGACTATTAGCAATTTCTGTTTAAAAAAAGAAAACTCTTTGGGTGATTCTGATAGATGGTGAAGTTTAAAAAACACTGGTTAATTTAATTCTTCATCTTCATTTTTTTCATTACATATGTTTACCCTTAGAAAGTATCTTTCAGTTCAAGCCTTTTCTGGCACCTATCTACTGGAAAGTTAATCTGTGGCAACATTGTTTTACCAGTATCTGTTGAATCATGGTTCTTAATAACTTGAAAGTAAATATATATGACATTTTTAAGAAAGCCCAGAACTTTCTACATGGTCAATTCTTCAAGAAACATGGAGCACTATATTTTGTTGTAAGCAGTACTTAACTTACCTTGAGTGTCTCAGCCAGCAATTGCCAGTGGAGATTAATCTCATCTGGTGGTGGTCATCCCTGGAAGATTATAGGCTGAGGATAAATTCTTCTAGTTCACCAGTCTTGTGACATCTCTAGTTAGTATAGGTAGGTCCAGAATATTGTTGTACTGACACAACCAGCAACCACATGTCATTCCCGATGGGATATGAATAAGAACCCAAAAATAAGCACTTTGGATCTAGCATTTCAGAAGTATCAAGTTTAATGGCTCTGTCTTCTCCATTCTGAGAACAACTGAACCATAGATCCTCTTCAGAAGTCTGAGCACCAGCTGTAGGGTAGTTCTCCTCTAGGCTCAGTAATACCACTGCTTTCCTTTGGTTTCCCTGCCCAATGCTAATAGAAACATTATGTAGCTATGAATCTCTAGTTTCCTTTTTGTCACTTTTATTCTCTTTAAAAATCTTATTTATGAAAACAATTTCTTACATTCAAGCAGTTTTTACTAAACCCTAATGGATACAGTATACTTTTTCAGAACTAAGTCTAATTTTGTATCTTAAGTAACTTTATTATATAAATGTAAACATTGCGGAGACATAATGCAAACAGACATGGCAGTATGATAGCGTATGGGAAGTCTTAAAGAAATTTCTGTATTGAAAAAAATGAATTTAAAAACTGTCTTATTGAGGTTACAATGTTTTAAGTATTGTTCTTCTTCCTCAAAGTGCGGATGAATACAAGACAAAAGTGAGAAACCTGAAAAAATGTAAATTCCCCTACATTTGATAAGAATATACTAACTTATAAGTTAAAGGATACACTGAGATTACTTTCCATTCATAAAATATTTGTGGTTTCTCATTTAAGATATGCAGTTTATAAAATATATTTTGCAAACTCCTTCTGCGTGTGGACAGTATGTAGCACAATATTAGGACAATCCCAAATCCTTACTGGTATATATTTGTACAAACTTTGAAGTATGCAGCTATGAAGAAGCTCCCTACCTCACCCTTCACACACACTGTTTCCAAGCCAAGGGATCCTGCCTTCTGGTATTGAAGACCTTCTGTAATTCTCCACTCTAGAACATGTGGTGAATGTAGTGACTTGCTTCTAGTAGGTAGAGCAAGGCAGACTAAGTGGCACTCTGACATTAGCTCATAAAAAGACTGTGGACATTGTTTTTGGAACTCTGGCTTAATCTGACTTGCAGCAGTTGGCTCCTCATGAGGCAATTTCATTATTGTACCTCGAAGTAGTTAGTCTGTGGCATCCCAAGACAGTGAAGACAAGCTTAGATATGAATCCTACCAAGGTTAAAATTTGAAATGATTCTATCCTATGGTAATCCCAAATATTGAGTATTGTAATTCCTTTTCCAGTCTTCCTCACAATTCAAAAGTTACATTTGTAGATGTTATTAGAATCCTGGCAAGTTATTTCCAATCTATCACCTCCAATGCAACCACAGTGAGGGTGAAGACACCAAGACATATCCAAAGTTAAGGGCAGCCAAAAGATCCTAAATCCAATCTCCATGAGAATATGCTGACAAAGGTCCTGATCCAAGACCTTTCCCAGAATTTATTATCTTGTGAATTAGGGATTGGCTCAAGGATAAGTGATAGTGAGGATGATGGGAACTATCTGAGTAACTTGAGCTGGCTGGCTAGGAAGATAGAAAAGCATCTATGCAAAACGTAAGGAGAATGACATGCAGAAGGATCAATCTGCATAATTCAATTAAGTTAGCAATTGAATTGTTTTAGGAGACTGTTGCTTCAGTTTCTGATATGTAAACTTTTGTGACCTGGGAGTCATAGCCTCTTGATTTGAGACTTGGCTCATACCGATTTGACATTCCTAACCAGCTTACATTCCTGGAGCTGAGTGACTGCCATCTTGTTGCACTCATCTTTCACAGAGAGTACTATGCAAGGAAACAGGAAACTGTCTGATGGCTTTAGAGATTACATACCAGTACCTCGACTAGCCTTATTTGTAATGCTTAGAGCCAATTGAAGAGAGAAGGAAATACCACACTCAGCTTTGTACATATATGCAAATAGGCTTCAATTTAACCAATGTTGTAGCAGTTGTTCTGCATTCAAGGGAAGTCACTCAAATTGTCTTCTACATATCCCAGCTGATACCTTCATTGCAGTCTCACTGAAGGTCAATAGGCAGAAAGAGGAAACAAAGATGTTCTTGATTTCCTGACCCACAGAAGCAAATAGATAATAAATGTTCGTTATTTCAATAACAAATTTTTGTAGTACTTTATTAAGCAGAAATAGATAATGGATTTAAATGTTGGTACCAGAAGTTACAAATTGTCAATGCAAAAATCTAAAACTTGGGAATTACTTTGAAATGGAGGAGGAGACATTGAAGGGAGTGTTCATGAAAACTTAAAAGTGCCTTGAACTCACTGAATGTTTGGACTTTGAATGCACTATGGTGAGAGCTTACTGGAAAGCAAAGAAAATCTCCTTGAAAACTGAAAAAGGGGAGCTCTTTATTATATAATGTCATAAAGACTAGGAACACTAAATGGAGCAGTATAGAAAAATAGAAAATGTGACTAAGGAACTGAATAATTTGTCTAAGGAGAAATCTAAGAAAAGTTCAAAGGTGCTTCCTCTTTTTTTCTTGCTTCTAATAATGAAATGTAACTGGAAAAAAAAAGAAAAATTGACAGAAAATTTATTTTAAAGGATTCTGGGCTCAATCATTTAAAAAATTCTCAGCCTTTTCACACTGCAAATGATTGTAAAATTAAGAAAGTTTCAAACGAATATCAAAGTATCAAATGAATAAAGGCCTTTGCACCTCCCAAATTCTGCTTCAGGGAACAGGTTAATACAAAGTCTCATTATTCTTCAGGAAAAAGGGAAAGTTACTCCTAGGCTAGAACAGAGTCCACAGAGCAAACATGAGTATCAGCGCAGACTTATTCCCTGGTCTTGACACTTAATCAAGGAGTTTTCAACATTTATATGTTTTATAATTTTCATAGAAAAAAGATGACTTGGCAAATTTAAAAGAAAAACTTATCAAAAATTAATAGTTACTTTATATAAGTAATTTACTAAAAATTATTGGTGGTAAAATTATACCATGCCAGTAACAGTTAATATGGTAGGAAATAAGATTCTGTAGACAATAGCAATAACATCTAATAATATTAACAATATCAATAATATGTCAATTTCAAAAAGAAAGCAAAAGATGTTTACAAAAAAAACCTTATCTCTAATAAATTGTACAAAAGAAGATTTAATGAAACAGAGCTATATATTATCTTTGCAAACAAGATAATTTACTGTAGTAAAAATATTATGCATTCCCAAACTACACAGTAAATTCATATATTACAAATAGATAATTTTCATTACATCAGTTTCCTTGAAATTTTAATGGGCAATAAAATTCATCAACTAAAAATACTGTTTTATTTAATTCAACAAATATATACATAGTGTTATAACTACTATCAGTCAAGATATAGAACATTTACCCTACCCCTCAAAGTGTCCATGTGAACCATTGTAGTCCAAACCCTTTCTCTACACTGACCTCTGGTAATCATTGGATTCCACTATGTGTTGCTCCAGTGCTATGCCACCCTGCCTTGGAGCTAGCTGATTATGGACTGAAACCACCACAAACAGTGAGCTAAATAAACCTTTCTTTCCTTCATTTTGGGTGTTGGGTATTTTGAGACAGCAATGAGAGAAAAGTAACCAACACAAAAGTTGGTACTGAGAGTGGGGTCATTGCTGTGACTGTACCTGACCATGTAGTTAAGTGCCATTAGAAATGGCTTGTGGGAAGAGTTTGGAAAGATTCAGAGGTGTCACCTGAAAGAGTAGCCATGGAATGGCTTAGGCTTTTCCATATGGGAAATCCTGGTCAGAGCTCAGAAGGCCAGAAAAACAGGAAAGACGAGGCTCAGGAGGTTTCTGCTGGGAAGAAAGACTGCATTGGTTACTGAACTCCAGATGTTGTGTGTTATGACTTGGCAGAAGTTTGTCTGCATTTTTCTCTTGTTCAGAGATTTTGCCTGACACTAAGATTAATGACTGTTGAATAATTAATCTGGCAGAAGAAATTTCAAGGTCATTGAATGTTGAGGTGTGGCATGGTTATTGTTGGGGGCTTTTAGTCAGATTTATATTGCAAATCAAGAGAAAAGAACCCAGCAGGATGATTTAAAATGTGAGTTTGGCCAGAAAGGAAGCTCCAGTAAAACTGTGGACTGCAAAGACAGAGCTAAGGAAATCTCCATTGTTGAAAAGGAACAGGAGAATAAAAACATGGCCTGAAGGCATCACAAAAAGCAGCAAGTCTTAAACTTTTGCAGCCTCAAACCTGTAAAAATGAAAGACTTTGCTTTTATGTGAAAGTCACAGAACACCATGTTCCAGAATGGCATAAGAAATTTATTCCTCAGAATTGGATTCACAGTGCCCAGTGATCCAGGCACTCAGCTCCTACAGGAGAGAGAAAAGCCTGGTTACTGCTCCAACTTGTAGCAGGCCTTGGCATCACCCACATGGTGCTACTTTTAGTTGCAGACAGAATGCAAGATTTCTGAGGTTAAAAAGGCTTCCACCCTGATTTCAGAATGCCTGGGAGGCCAGGCAGTGTGCCCCTGAGAGGGCAGTGTGTGAAGCTGTGAGTGTGAAGCCAAAGGTGCAGTGGAAACCCCAGAGCTTTGGAAAAGCCAGAAACGTGGATCACCTAAAGGAAGCCGCAAGGAGAGAACAAAGCAGGCCTAAGAGAGAAGCTCGGGAGCTACAACCATCAGAAGTGCTGTACGGGCGGAGTCACAGAAGCCCTATGGAGCTCACAATTTGCCACAGATTGCTTCAGAGGCTGGATGTTCAACTATAGGATTAATGTTTGCCCTGATGGATTTTGGACATTCTTTTGTCCCAATCCTCTGTACTGTCCTGTTTGTAACTTTTGGAATGAAAATGTTTATCTTGTGCCATTGCATGTGGGAAGTGTTTAACTTTGTTTTCACTTGTAATGAGATATGCAGCTAAGAGTTTGCCCTCCATCTCAGAGGAGACTTGGGACTTGAACTTTTCAGCAATGCAGAAATTGCTAGGACTTTGGCAACTCTTGCAGATAGACTAAATGCCTTTTGCATAAAGGGATATGCAACAGTCTGGGGAACCAAGGACACAATGTTATGATTCTAATGTAATATAATGTGGATAGACTTTCCACTGGTTCTTATGGATTGCTAAACTGCGTTACAATGTTAAAGCTGTGAAATGATAAGGATTAACATCACCCAAGGAAAACTCACCTTCTAGTCTGGTGAGGGAAATAGTACATTTTCTTTTGTAAACCAGATAGCTATAACATCTTATATGTAATTATAAGCATGTGTTTGTATCTGGAGACCTGTTTTAAAGAAATGTATCTGTTTTCCAAGTTGACAAGGAGTGGATTGTTATTGATGATACGTTGTGTTAACTTGAGCAATTTAGAAGTTTAACTAAGAGACTCAGCAGGGAGGTAGGGTTTTTACTTCATAAGTATCCTCATCCTGTGCAAGAGAAGAGCAGGGAGATTTTGTGAGTGCTACACCTGCCTGGGGGGGTGGGCTGTGTAAAATACAAAGGAGGAAAAGAGGCTTGCTCTGCCCCCATTTCTTCTGTGGCTGCTTTTGCTGGCTACTGCCTTGAAGTGTTGCCCCTGTGCCATGCCACCCTGACTTGGAGTCAGCTGATTATGGATTGAAATGTCCACAAACAGTGAGCTAAATAAAAATCTCCTTCCTTCATTTTGCGTGTTGGGTATTTTGTTCCAGCAATAAGAGAAAAGTAACCAAGACACTCCCTTGTTCCACTTATCTAAATTTGTATCTTTAAAATGTCTTCCTCACTAGACTATAAGTGAAAATTAAAATGTTGGCATCCTTTTCAATGTTTTTATTATTCATTAATGGCATCAACACATTTTATTTAAATGTCATTTTTCATTATAAACATAATTAACACTCATTTTTCTCATGTGAATCTCTTAATGAGTTTGAACATATAGTTCTCAAGAGGGAACCATATATGGTTCTGTGTGACTAAAATAAAAATTTCCTCTAAGTTTTTGTCTCTGTAATGCATGTGAAATGGCATATAATTTTTAAAACATATTTGAAATCTGTTTAAATTACACCTTGCCAATTTGACAACCCACATCAATAATTTTTGTATAATTTTTTTGAGTTTTAAGTAAATATACAAATATAAAATGTCACAACATCTGTCATTCTTTGGGTCATAGTTATCAATTTGTATATTTCTGTGTATTTAATTCCTGAATTTACTGGCTAGAATGTCAACAGGAAATCATGTGAAGTGGACATTGGAGATGCTTTCATCACCAAGCAATGGTTCTTGGTGATGTCAGTCTAACGTGGCTTCCACTGAATGAGGTGGGCAGGGTAAGCAGAGATCCCAGGGCCAGGAAGGGCCAGGGTTTACAAGTGTAGGCCTCCGTAGATGATCAGTGTGGGATAGCCAATTGTCTAATCATCTCTTCTAATTGCGATGTGTCTACAAAGAGCCATCTGGCAAAAATGTCAAACTCTTCTTACTCTACCCACTGCTAGAACCCTTTAGAGCCATTGTAGATTCTCACAGTAGATTCCCATTAGTTTTTCTTTGCATTTCTGTTGCTCATTCTCTACTGAAAAATTAGAGAGGGCCTTTGTAATCATTGTTTAGATTCATTCTATCATCCAAAACAATTCAATGGCTTTTCATTGCTCACAAAGCAAAAGTCGAATTTCCCTCAAGGGTCTATGTCACTTTTCAAACTCTAAGCTCATATTTTTATTCATAAAATACCCATTTCAATTTGGGAAATAAGTTCAGTGGTATCCATGCCATGTAATTTTGTCATTTTGACTTTTTTCTATTTTTGAAATTTCTCTTAAATATTAAAGGTCATTAGAAAGCTTCAAGAGAATTGTAAGTCTGATATTTTTGTACTTAGTTATTGAAACTTCCAAACCCTGTATCCATATGATATATGCTTTCCCCATAGGTGCATGTACACACACACACACACACACACACACACACACACACACACTCAGAGATCTTTCAAGCAGTAACTTTATTGTCAAATAAAGATTACCAAATTCCAATTATTTTGGCACACTTCCTAGTTTCATAATTAAGTGTTAGGGTACTTATGAGTACAAATAATATCAATTCAATTCAAACTAGTTCTTATGAATATTCAAGTATCTATCAAAAGAGGATTTGAGGAGACAGTATGAACTCAGGCCTAGGCCTTCTTTTAATTGAACTCATGTTCCGAATGGGTAGAAGTCCTCCCATGAATTCTACAGATGAGTTTTCACCATTTGAATAAGTAAGGGGTCCTGACTTCATGTCTTAGTTTAGAAAGTTTAGTGAACTTTCCCCTTTTTCTTATTTTTAAAAATCAGTATTAGTGAATATAACTGTTAAGATTTTATGTCCAATCTTTTGATAGATGCTGTTGTAGAGACAGAGAGAAATCACACTGACTTGGTGTACTTCTTGCTCCCTTAACACCTAGTATTCTGAAATCTTGGAGCAATTTACCAGGGTGCCTCAATGCCTATGAATGTGATTTTCCAAAAGGAGGGCTCTCCAGGCTTCAGGCAGGTGAGATGAAATTTTCCTGATTGCTTTGCTGCCATACAGTGCATCTGTTCCATAGTGATGAATTGTGGAGGACAATCACATTGGTCACTCAGTAAATTGTACATCTTCAGTTGTAGAAGGGTTTCTACCCTGAACAAGAATGCAACATTTTCATAGAAGAAATTAGTATCACACCCAGAATTTACATCATGCTCTCAAGAAACTCAATGCATAGCATATAACAGTGAGAAGTCTAGGGGTCACTGAGTATTTCTACAAACTTAATATGGTTCAAAGTCATACATAGGTAAAGCCTAAGAGTTTAAATTTTTCATACGAGTGAAAAGAATTAAATTACTAGTAGAAACAGGAAAGTTGTTAGAACAAAGAACTTACAAATTAACAATATTTTTTGTTATGGATTAAGAACTGGTGGTCAACTTGACACCAGCTGAATTAAATTGGCATGGTGCTGCATTTAGACAATCCACCTGAGGAAAGTTGCCAGCATAAAGAGAGACATGGAGAGGAAGAGCAGAGGCATTGTGGGTTCTCCTAAGTGCTGTTGTTTGGAGCCATTGGTTCTACTGGAGGAGCTTGTCAGGCTTGTTCCCCAGTATGACTTTGGCTATTATCATCGGAGGAGCTCGGGACCGTGGCGAGAGTGGCTGCGGTTCACTTTTGGGAGCGCTGGTCTTTGTGTTGAACATCGCTTCCTGGCTCCAGAGAGGAAGATGCTTGCTGTTCAAACTCCAGGAGAAGTAACGCTAGCTTCCTGGCATGTACTTGACTGTTATCGTCGGAGGAGTGCGGGACCTCATCGCTGAGGATGGCTGTGGTACTTTTCAGGGAGCCCTGGTGCTTATTTGAGCATTGCTTCTTGGCTCCACTGTAGAACCCTCAACCTTCTAGCACAGATCCTTCATCCTGCTGGCATAGACTTTCTCGCTTCCACTGCTGGCTTTTGGGCCTTCCAAGAACAGACTTTGGTGCTGTGGACAGATTTCCTGCACTTTCCTGTGTTTAACACTGGGTAACCACCATAAATAATATTATAAATTCTGTGTCCTGATTGTAATCTTTCTCCCTGCGACCCCTGACTATAATTTTTCAATGTAGAAAATCAATTATAATGTAATAGAAAAACAAAAACATATGCATTTACCTAACAAAAATATTTGAACTTTATACATAATTTTAAAACTCTGTTAAGAACATTAAAAGATATCTATATAAATGAAGTTATATATTATACTAATAGAGTAATAAAAAAATGAATACTGTAAAAATATCATTCTCTTGAAAATAACTCATAGTGTTAAATCAGTATAAAGCAAAATATGGAATTATATGAATGGTCCTAAAATGTACATGGAAAAATGAATGCCTAAAGTATGATAAGAATTAAAAACTACACACATAAGAGACACCAAGGAAAACACCTCCTAACATATATTTAGTCACCACAATTAAAATAATGCATAACTCTCACAGGCAAAATAGACCAAATTGAATCTAGAAATCACCCTGAATTTATGCATAGGGATTGCTGCAAATAAACATGAAAAAATGAAAAAAAACTATTTTGGATAATTTGATTCACTTTATTAAAAACAGAATTTTATCACTATCACCAACAAACTCATATATAAAAATAAGCCCCAGGTGGATGAAAAATTCAGACATGACAGACAAAACTGCAAAGTTTACCAGAAAGCTAGAGAATATTTTATGGAGTGAAAAGAATTTTTATACAGGATCCAAAAATTACTACTAGTTCTAAGAAAATATGTTTAAAGACTTTGACTACAAAACATAATGATAAATGCGTATGCCCTTATTTACTATGTCTTAGTCTAAATAGACTCCATATTCAAAATAAATTTATCAAAAATCATTATGTAACTAATAACTTAAAATTCAAGAAATATAACAGAGAATGCAAAAAGACAAAATAATCTGTTTTCAAGAAGTTCTACATATGCATTAAAAGAACTATAATTTCAAGTAAAATTTGATGGAAATGTTTAAATAGATGCAAAAATGTTTAAATAGTTGCAAAAATTGTCATTTTTCCCACATTGTATGTTCTAAAATGCAATTTGCTGTATATGTAATATTTTGTCCCAATTTCACTTTTGTCCCAATTCAGCATCAAAGATTAATATTTTATGTGAGATTTTATTTATGATACTATCAGTCAAGCTTGTTTATATGTTTCAAAAACTGCTTTAAAAATATCTATGCATTCCTATTGAACTTTAAACTAACCTATATAAGAAAATTTCTTAAATGTTTGTAATAGCTTTTTTGGCTAAAAGTCTGTTGCTTTAAACATCATTGTTAACGTATATAGGCTACTCCCTCAAATATCTTATTGTGGAAATTCCTATAGAAATCACATTCCATTTAGACCACACTAGAGGAAATTTAACATATTACAAAAGGTTGTATACTTCTCTTTAATTAGCACTTTAGATCTTGCTATTTTACCTTAAGTTATAAAATCAGTAACTGTAATGTTTAAACATTTTATAATCCCTTTTGCAATGATAAAGACCTTCACTCTTTTCCCACATACAGTTATAAGAACAGAATGGTAAGGGACAGGGCATGGAGTTCAGTAGTAGAGCCCTTACCTAGAATGTATGAGGTGATAGGTTCAGTCCTCAGCATTTCAAAAACAACAAAACAAAATAAGAACAGAATGGTAAACAGCTAATAAATGTGAGTAAGATTTATAATTTTATATCTGGAAAAATATGTCTTGAATATTCACTTGTTTATTTAGAAATCAGTTAAAAAGATAGCAAGCTCTTAACTGGTAATAGGGCAGCGATGATTCTACGTTGTATTCAAATATGCATTAGTAGGGTACGTGAAATGTCAGTTTTCCAAAATATACAAAACATAATTTATCAGACACGGTAAACATTCCGTAAATATCTTATTTTTGTGGTTTCTTTCTCTTTTTTTTATTGTTCTAAGTTTTATTCCAAAACAATCAGCTTTACATTTCTGGAAAAGAAACGGATGGTAGCATCTGCTAATGA
The DNA here is from genome assembly GCA_004365215.1 of Cuniculus paca. Lineage (NCBI taxonomy): Eukaryota > Metazoa > Chordata > Mammalia > Rodentia > Cuniculidae > Cuniculus > Cuniculus paca. The sequence goes on from RJWT010018791.1 coordinate 15,237, forward strand.
ATTATAGTAGTGCACCCAAAATAAGACAATGAGCAGAGAGCCAATTTCTCATCCTCAAGGACTAAACCTACTGACCATACCAGTTATGTTATTCCAATTTGTCACTTAGTACAAATAGGATGTTATTTCCACTGTTTTTCATTCAAAAGGAAGCTGATGGTTGAAGCCCTGTAACATATATCAGTTATTTTACCCCCAAGACTTTATCAAAGAGGCAGGTAGTCGACTTCCTTCTTCAGATGTATCCAGAGGTGATTATGAGTAGAATTTTCTTGAATTTTTCTAAGTTTTATGAGGTCTTCTGCTCTCATCATTGGTTTAAAATAAAGATAGCATATACTCACAGAATATTATACTAATCTCCTAATTATAGTTTGTAGTGTTGGCCTCTCCTCCTATACCTGAGGAAACTAATCCTTTGTTACGTGATGTAGTTAGCAGGCAGGACAATGCTGATTCTCTCTGGATCCACCCTTACCATTCGCTTTTATTTCTAGGTTTATAACCAGGCTAAAATCCCAGAAGGCTCCTGAAGGTGGGGGGAAGGACGAGTTCTTGCATCTGGCTCCCTCTACAACCAAAAAAAGGCACAATGCCCAGTGGACCCATTTCAGATTTTGTAGGCAGCATATTCCTCACTTAGGTGTTTTACTCTAGCTGGTTTATCAAAAGACACAGAACACTGCTGGTTCTGAGTGGGGCCCAGAACAAGAGAAGGGTCTGCAACAGGCTGCAGTGCAGGCTGCTGTGCACTGGGGTCACGTGACCCAGAAGATCCAGTGGTACTTGATATGTCAGTGGCAGATAGAGATGCTGTTTGGAATCTCCACCAGGCGCCCATAGGAGGTTTCAGGGTTTGGAGCAGGGGTCTGCCATCACCTGCAGATGACTCCTCTCCCTTTGAAAAGCAGCCTTTTGCCTTTGAGGAAGCCACCTTCGTGGAAATTGAATGCTTGACCATGGGACACCAGGTCACCATGAGATCTGAACCACCCATCCTGAGTTGGGCACTACCTAATCCACCTAGTCATGGGATTGGACATCCAGAGCCCATCATTAAATGGATGTGATATGTATGTTATTGAACCACAGCAGGTCCAGAAGGCAAAAGTAAGTTGCATGAAGAAGTTGTCCAGATGGTCATGGCTCCAATTCCTGCTGTACTTTCTTTTGACTCTCAGCATGCACCTAAGCAGGAGAAGAAAAGTTCAGGACCTGGTTTACAAACGGTTCTGCACAGTATGCAGACATCATCCACAGTTAGAAGGCTGCAGCATTACAGCTCCTTTCTGGGACATCTCTGAAGAGCAGCGGTAAGCGGAACTCTTCACAGTGGGAAAAACTTTGGCTAGTGCACCTGATCATACATTTTGCCTGGGAAAAAAATAACCAGGTGTGAGGCTAGAGACTAGTTCATGGACTGTGGTCAATGGTCTGACCAGATGATCAGGGACAGGGAAGGAACATGTCTAAAAAATTGGTGGTGTATATATTATGGGAAGAGGTATGTGGATAGATCTCTCCATATGGTAAAGGATGTAGTAATAGTTCCATGTAAACAGCAAAAGGTAACCTACACAGAAAAGCACTTTAATAATCAAGTGGATATGGCCCATTTTCTGGATAGCAGTCAACATTTTTCTGCAGCCAATGCTGTCATTGGCCAATAGGCTCATGAACAAAGTGGCCATAGTGACAGACAAGGGCAGAGACTATGCATAAGCTAAGCAAATACACTTCTATTCACCAAGGTTGGTCTGGCTAGAGTCACTATTGAATGTCTAATAGGCCAGCAGCAGAAACCAACACCGAGTCCCCAGTATAGCACAATTCCCAGAGATCTAATATCTAGAAAATATAAAGACTAAAAGCATTAGACTCCCTAAAATAATATCAGATCTAATCAAAAGAGGGGCAACTGAAATTAATAGGCACTTCTTTAAAATACAAATAGACAATAAACTCATGAACTAAATGCCAGCATTTTTGGCCATTACAGAATTGCAAATCAAAATGATACTAAGAATCATTAAGAAATTAATTTATAATTTTACAAGGTAGACCTAGCTAAAGAGAGAATTAGTGAATAAGCATACAGGTGAAAAACTTCTAAGTGGGGTGTGGTGGTACATGCCTGTAACACCAGCACTTGAGAGGTTGAAGCAAGAGGATCACCAAGTGTTCAAGGCCAGCCCGAGATACATACCAAGACCATGTCTCAAAAAAACAACCAAAAAAATTCTAAAGTAACTAAAGCACAGAGAAAAAAAATGTTAAAAAAGAATAAGAAACATAGAATATGATGCAAAAACACAACATAAAATCTAATTGCAGTGGTAAAGGAGAAGAGAAAGTAACAGTGAAGAAGAAATAGTTTTTCATTAGGATTTCTTAAATATTGATAAAGTAATTCTATCCATGTATTTTATAAGTGTTAGGAACACCAAACAGAAAAAGAAAGCAAACCTAGGCCATCAGAATAAAAGTCATAAAGAAAGAATACTATTTTAAAGGTAGCAAAAATAAAAATATACAGTATATTCAACAATAAGTTATGTGTTTCTACAAATAACCAGGGTATGCAAAATTGTACCATAAATCCACACATACCGCGAGTAGTGGAAATTAGAGATACAACACACACAAAGATAGTCAGTGACCAAATGAAAATCTAATGAAAACAGAAGCATTATTTTCCAAATGTTAAATGGTTGAAGATACATTAACGTTATAATAACATAGACCTTTGGAAAAGTTCAAGCGCTTCTTATGAAGGAAGAGTTGCTGGTGTAACAGTCTTATGAAGATTCTTAAAAATGAAGCAGCTGTCTCTGGTCAGTAGAGCAATCAGCATCTATTTGCTAGGATTACTTTTGATACCAAGCACATGCAGATCACTTAGAAGAGTACATGCCGATGTATGAGTGCTTGCCAATTGCCCTTAGTCATCAATAATGTAGAAATAAAAACCACAGAGAAATATAATTTCATATCCCCAAAAATGAGGAAAAACCAGCATAGTCTACTGAGTCTTGGCAAAGATTTGGCATTATCATAATTCTCATACATGCTCGGCAAGATTGTACAACCTCACTAGCAAACTGTTATGTGAATAAACACATATTTATGCTATTACCCAGCCATAACAAAAGGGTATATTTTTAGGTTTGTTGGTGCTGCTACAACAAAATACCTGAGACTCAGTTATTTGTAAAGAACAGAAATTTATTTCCATACAGTTGTGGTGATGGAAATCAAGGTCAACATCCTGGCATGTGCTAAGAGATTTCTTGCTGTATGGAAGAAGGTAAAAAGGAAAAGATGAAAAGAAACTCAGTCACTATTCAAAACAGCATCAATTCCATTCAGGAAGACACAGCCTTTATGGACTAATTACTTCTTAAAGATCACAAGTCTTAATACTGTTTCAGCGGCAATTATATTTTAATTTGTATTTTGGAGGGA
>RJWT010018792.1:0-18701 GCA_004365215.1 Cuniculus paca
TGTGTTCTGTGTAACTTACAATGACAGGCAACATATCTGACTCACCTTTACTAGGTATCCTTTGCATTCCAGTCTTAATATTTACGCTCCACAAATTGAGAGATCTTTTTGTTATAAAACCAGTACAACTTCATTAAGGAATACTTCAATATAAAAATATTTCCACCACCAGAAGAGCTCATTGTTTCCTTATTTAAAAATTTCTAAGAATAGGATGCTACCATCCAATGTCTAACAAAAGGTAATAGTTTTAAGTAATTTTAATAAGGGATAACATAAACTATTTAATGACATATCCTTTAAAATGATAATTAAAAGAAATGCATGTACATTAATAAAACAAGGTAGTGTTACATATGTGCTGATTTTATAAAATGTGCATGTGGAAAAGTTAAAAGATAATATAAATTATAGTTTTGTGTTAATGAGGTAACGCAATAATTTCCTCTTACAACTTGAAATTTGTGAGAATTTCAAAGCCTTGAAAATCTGAGTTTTGAAGAGCTTGATGATTTTTAATTTTAATTTTTTTCTCTTTGTTGTTTGCCATATTTGTGTCTTCTTAGTTACTAACCTTTCTGACATGAGTATGATTTTTTTTCCCAATTCTTGACCAAAACCTGAAGCTCTTTAGTTACCACCTTATTGAATAGTGCTTTCTTTACCTTTTTCTCAATTGGATTTATGCAGGATGATATTTGAGCACACCTGAAAAATCATTCTGAAATAAATTCTAATTACTATTAATCAAGTAGGGAAGGATATTGGCAGAGAGCAAAATGCGTGTGTACCAGTTTTTTATTAGTAGAGGTAGTTGGTTCCTAGAACAGGAGGGTGAAGAACAAGGAAGCTAGGAAGAGAAGAACTCAGAAGAAGAGATCAGAGTGGGCTTTTTAAAACCACTCTTGCCTGAAGAAAAGTAGAGAGGTCTGCACATAGATCCAGTGTATGGTGTTGTACATGAGAACTTCATTGTAATACTAAGGTTTACAAGTATTTAGGCATACTGATCAAACCATGTAGCCTTCATAAGAAACCCAGGTTTTGCCCCTTGAACAAAGACTTTTCTTATATATAAATGTATACTGTAGAATGCATGTTTTTGTAAATGCCTTTTGTAGCAGCTTATATCTCAATGAAGTAGGATTTATCTAAAACCTTTTTTTTTTCTTTCTGGTTGGGTGCTGGAGTGCTAACCCAGGGCATTGTCCATCCTAGTCAAATGCTTCATCTCTGTGAGCAGCATCCCTGGCCCTCTAGATTGTTTAATAAATTAAACATTTAATTAAATGAACAAAAACAGTTCTGCAGTGATGCTGTTATGGTGGGTGGTGGCATAAATGCTGTTGGGAGGAAGGATATTGAGGCAGCCGGGACCTCAGGCTTTGAAATAATGGAGGTACTGCTGTACGTCCTTTACTTGGGTAATGACGCTGGCAAGAATGAAAAATTTTCACTCTCTTACAGTTTAAAATATCATAAATACTACTTAAGTAGAAATCCATAATGAATCATATTAGTTAAAGCGAACAGTATTGCTAAAGATTTGAAGGAATCCTTTGTTTAAGATCAGTCTTTTTAACTCTCTACCCTCTTCTTTTGTTGAATTATGTTTGTGTTATTATCTCCCTTTAAATAGTTGTGTATGCTTCAGTTACTTTCCCCCAATAAGAGAAGTTAGGTTTTTCTTTTAAATGTTTCTTCTTAGTTCCTAATTTCATCTGGAAGGATTATGATAACATTCCCCTGCCTCCCTCCCCAACCTCATTTGAATTGCAGAATCAGCACTGAAAATGACCATCATATTTGGATTTTGGTTGGCATCAGTCATCCAGCGTACTTTGGCCAATAGTAGTTTGCTGAGTTTAGGGGTAAATACAAGGAGAAACAGTTCTTGCTCTCCCAGCCTTTGAAGTATTATAGGAAAGAACTTCAAAGATACATTATTATGATATATGATAAATGCTCTGGTAAGGTAAGTGCTAAGGATTATGGGAGTAGAGGAGGTAGTGGGCTGCTTATTTTGATTTAACGCCTGACGTTTACTGATTTAGTCCTTTTAAAATTGTTTGCAGATGACCATAATATTTGGTGTTAAAAAATCAATAAAATGGAAAATTTTTCAAGTTTTTTTTTTTTTTAAAGAAGGAATTAGAGTGCACATTTTTATTTCGCATTTGTAAGATTTGGTTAGTTTAAAAGTTCCCAATGTCTTTGTAATGCAGAATGATTTGGAACCTAGCAAAGCTGTTCCACTGAATGCATCTAAACAAGATGGACCCACGCCAAAGCCGCACAGTGTCTCACTCAATGACACCGAGACGCGCAAGCTCATGGAAGAGTGTAAAAGGCTTCAGGGAGAAGTGATGAAGCTGTCAGAAGAAAATCGACACCTGAGAGTGAGTTCCGCGGGTGGAAACTGAGTCTGTTGAAATGAAGGTGTAAGAAATGTGTTACTAGGCCCCTTCACAAGCATTTTTAATGTTCCTCCGTGGTCAGTTCTTTCTCCTTTGTCCCAGTTTGATTATGTCCTGGCCTCTGCCCCATCTCCCATTCTCTTTAACAGTCTTACTGTGGCTTCTAGTTGCCTGCGAATTCCTCCCTTGGCGGATAGCTAAAAGAATTCGTGGTGTGGCCTGTGACATTGCTAACTTGCTCTCTCATTTTGCTGTCCTTTTTGTTCCGTGTCCCAGTCATAGTGAGTTGCTTACGACTCTGCTGTCCTTTAGGGTCACTAGTCTGTGGAGGTATTGAGCACTTGAAAAGTGGTTACTTTAAATTGAGATGTGCGGTGAGTGTAAAATACACACCAGAGTTGGACTCTTAGTACCCAAAAAGGTAAACATCTTTTTTATAATGTTACATATTTAAATCTTATTTTGGGTATATTGGGTTGAATGAGCATATTAAAATTAATTTTTCCAATTTATGTTTACTTTTTTAGTGCGCTATTAAAAATTTAAAATGACACCCGTGGCTTGCATTTGTTGCTCGTGTCATGCTTGCGTTGTGGTGTACTGGGCTTCAGGGTAGAGCACCCTGGAGGAGCACCTCCTTTGTCACTGCTCTTGCTTCAGCATGAGCTCTCCTAGCTACATTGCAAGGCCCTGGAATCTGTCCTTTCTGTACCGCACACACAGGCACACACTTTTCACTACCCAGTTCCTGTCTTTTTTTTTTTCAATGTAGTCTTCTCCCCCTTCAAAAAAGAAAGGAAATTGTCTCAGACTTTTGTTCCTTTGTGTTCGCACTGTGTCTGCTACCTCTTACTGCCCTTCTGTTAGAGGGCTTTCTCCCTCAAGTGCGCAGCCCTCAGGCAGGAGCTGCACTTGTCTTCGCAGTCACAGGACACACTTGGAACAGTATTCATGTATTTGAGTGAACAGATTGCTGAAGGGGACTGACTTGGATACATGTGAAGGTCTTGAATAATTTACCGGTAACAAGTAGTTACTTGGTTCAATACCTGAGTACTTTCACATTAGGCTTTAAAACTCTTCACTTAAAGTAGGCTGTGCATCTGAATCACCCAGTGAACTTTAAAAACATAGATGGGTAGGTTCTACCCAGACCCAGAGATTCAGTTACCAGAGATATTTTTAAAGTTCTAAATGTGTTTGTAATGTGTAGCCGAGTCTGAGAATCATTGCTGTCTTAATCTGGAACTAATAATTAGATAAGACCCCAAACCACCTCAATTCCAAAAAATCCAGCAGTACGAATAAAACAGTATGTTGTTTGTTAGGTCATTGAGGTGTATTCGTTTCACATACTCCTTGAAATATTTCCTCATAAGCTCGTTGTAAATTCAAAATATTACTGAATTGAAAATATAGTGGTGCCTCAGTTCACACACTCAATTCTCTTCATGATTCTGGTTGCAAACTGAATTGGATGAGCATTGAGTCAAATATCCCCATAAGGCCAGCATTGAGCCTATTAATTTGATTCAGTTCTTGTCCAATTTGGTTTGTGATTAGAGTCATGGAAAGAATCAAGTTTGTGGACCGAGGCACCGCAGATCCTCAGGACACCGAAGCCACCAAGCATCCTTAGCAGCACAGCATGCTGTAAAGTAGCGTCCCCTTGTTTTGGAGTGACTGGCTGGAAGCCACTCAGTGTTTCCAGAGAGGGTCAGGCTGCATCTGCCAGCCTGGAGGAAGGTCACAATTCAAACCACAGGCGGTTGGACCCTCATGAAATTGGAAACTGTCTGTAAATATAAACGTAGTAGAAGAATCATGTGAAAGAAGACAGACAGCTTGCACTGAGGCAGTAAAGCTATCCTGCTGTTGTCAGGCTGGTGACAGGGATAAAGCTAGCTGCATACGGAGCAGGTACCAGTATTTTCCCAGGCCACTTTGCCAGTGTCATGACCTGTTTGAGTGACTGCTGCTTTGCTGTGGGAAACCATGACTCCTGATAATCTAGCATTTCAGAAACTTGCTGTGTGAGACCATTCAGTAGGGAGGAAGTGACCCACTCTTGCCTGGAGGCTGTGAGTCACTTTGGTGCAGAGAAGCCTGCTCAGTTCCCAGTCCAAGTGAGAGCATCAGATAAGGGTTCCGGTGTGTGGCAGTCCACATCTGTCTTAATTTGAGGCTTTTAGAGAACTAGAATTCTGTGGATTTTGTAGTCCAAATCTGGCATGAATCCTTGCACATATATCCTTCCTTGCTTTGATTGAGTATATCAGAACTGCATTATCTAGAGTTCACCCCGAAACCCTGTCCCCAAATCCTGTAGTATTTCTTCCCTAGAGTGTGCCCTGTGCCTGTGCTGGGCAGGCTCCTGAGTTGTAGGGTCAGCAAACCTGTCAGATGGGTTTATTCCTGGTTCTATTTGCCTGATTGAGCTAGGGTGGGTGTAACCAATTTAAAATACCACAGCCCATCTCAGAAATGAACACTCACAGAATTAGTGTTTTAGGAATATATCTCTCAGTTCCAGTTGCAAAATCAGTGTTATCAGGATAAAATTTTATGTCTTACAGAGACACTCATTACAAGTATACATACAGTTTAGTAATTTTTAGTAAATTGATGGGGTCAGGCAGGCATCACTATAGTCTGGTTTTAGAACGTCTGTGCCTCCACAAAGCTCCTAGTGGGCTCGCAGGTAGTCCTTGCTCCTGTCCCTCTGCTTTCTTCTCTGTAGGCTTCTAGCTCTGTTGTCATGTGTATGCATATTTGTGTTTGAAACCTCTCTTTGTGCATTTTCCCCTAGGAGGAAGGCTTAAGGCTCAGGAAGGTAGCACATTCGGAGAAGCCTGGCTCGGCCTCGGCTGCGTCCTTCAGAGACAACGTCACCAGTCCTCTCCCCTCACTCCTTGTTGTGATTGCAGCCATCTTCATCGGGTTCTTTCTAGGGAAGTTCATCTTGTAGAGTGAAGCATGCAGAGTGCTATTTCTTTCTTTCTTTTTTTTTTTTTTTTCCTCTCTTGACCAGAAAAAGATTTGTTTACCTACCATTTCACTGGTAGTATGGCCCGCAGTGACCATTTTTTGTGTGTGTACAGCGTCAATACAGGCTTTGCCTCTAATGATCTCTTATGGTTAGAAAACACAGTAAAAACTGTTGGCTGCTGGACAGGTTGTGTATCACCAGGTCATCACTAGCAGGTGTCAGTGGCACACACAGTCTCATGAAATTCATAATAAAGAGTTGTTTTCTTCGTGGTTTTAATAGGAGTTCAAGAATTGTTCAGAGTCGTGTAAATGTTATTTTAATAATCCCTTTAAATTTTATCTGTTGCTGTTACCTCTTGAAATATGATTTATTTAGATTGCTAATACCACTCATTCAGGAAATGCCAAGAGGTGTTCTGTGGGGAAATGGTGCCTCTTACCGTGTACATTTTCCCCTTTACCTTTGCTACTATCATGGCGGAATTTTTCTTACCCTTGTGAGGCAACTGTTCACTGAGTTTTTCATCCTTACAATCCTGTCCCATGGTATTTAACATAAAAAATAAAACTGTTAACAGATTCTTGCTCGATAGCTTGATTGTGTCTGTGGTGTCATTAGAGGGGATGTCAGTCCACGGTGTAATATTCGAAATTTATAATGTATAATTACCTCTAACATTGAAATCCTTCCCTGTAGATAGTACATTATTTGTAATTGAAAATCCACGTTCTGTTAAGGAAAATTATTGATAAAATTTGAAGATACTTATGGAAGATCATAATTGGCTTGTTTTCAAGAAATGATGAGCAAGTGCCATAAACATAAAAGTGCTACAATTTTAGGGAGTGTCTTGTGTCACATGACCGTTTGATGTACCCCATTCTTTATCAGGTTCTTTTGGTGTCTTCACAGAAGAACTTGTCTCTTGATTTTCAAGTATGTACCCAGCCTAATAATTCTTACTACTTTATACATATTTCATAACAGTAGTTAAAAAGTAGGTGTTTTATTCCTGTCCAACTTGACACTCAAATTTTCACTATGGAAATTCAGCGTTACCGAGCAAACCTTGGGAATTTTCTTTGTGAAAAGTGACCTTTCCTTTGCCAATCTGTTAATATGAAACACATTTTCAGTGTAAATATTCCTTGCAGGGGCTGATGACTTTCCTGTACTTAGCTTCTGTCTTTGTTTATTGTATTCACACTAATGGAAATATTTGGAATCAGAGAACATAACTGAGTACATTCTGATACAGCTGAGTTTTTATTTTTGGAAATTGGTGTTGGTTTTGTGAAAGGTGTCTTCTGCCTAAAAAGGAAATTGTGATTTGAGATTCAATGTGATGCAGTGAAGTATGGGAGGCTCAGGTCTGCATACATACCTTATAAAAAAGTGAAATGTTCTAAAATACTTTGGTTGTTTTCATTTCAGATGTGTTTTGAGTTTGTGTCAGGTCACATGTATCGTGTTCTTGTGTTCTTTGGTATCTTATAAAACGTCTTGCTTGTGAGCAAAAGTTACTAAAAGCAAACATGAGTAATGGCCTAGTCATTACTAGCATGCTGCTGCTGGTAGTATTTCCATTGCTGTATGGAGGGGCTGGGGTTCTAGCTCAGTGGCCTAAGTGCCTGGCTGACAAGCATGAGGTCATGAGTTCAATCCCTGGTGCTTCCAAAAATAAAAAAAAAAAATATATATATATATATAACAGGAAATCCATTGCTGTATGGTTTACTGTCATTGTAAACCCCCCTTTTCTGATAACTGGAAAAGCATGCTAAAAAAAAAAAAAGTTTTTCATCCCCATGCATTCAGAGCCAGTAATTCCTTGGCCTAAAGCTCTTACAGCATAACTGACATGATTGATGATGCAACACTTGACATTTCGTAAATAACTTAATTGTTTTTTCAGTTTTCAGAAATTTGGTACAGTCTTGTTTTGTGGGAATGCTCTTTAGAATTTGTGTTGTTCAGCCCCTTTGCTTTAGAGTTGAGGAATGTGAGGCCTTCCGGGGGTTTGAGAGAACTTCTGCCTTGCCCCACAGGTAGGTAGAGGGAGCCGGCACTGGCAGTGTGATCTCCTGACTCTAGCTCTGCCTTTACTGCAACCTTGTAGGAAAAGAATTGTTGTAATTTGAAAGACAGCTGAAATAATGAACATAAAATGCCCATAAGTGGTTGTGCGATTTTTCTGTCGTAAGACTGTGTTTACAGGCGTCTCATGTATGTGCTTCAGTGTTGAGGATAGCAACGCCTTCCACATTGGTAATATTAGTGTATTTTTAGGTAGACATTTTGCAAAGTGCATTATACAGTGGTTGGTTTTAAGAAAGACTATAGTCTGTGTTAGCATCTTCAAAAGTAAATGTGGGGGGTTTTTTTGTTTTTGTTTTTGTCTTTTTGAGCCAGGGTCTTACTATGCAGTTCAGGCTGGCCTTGAGTTCACTTTGTAGCCCATGCTGGTCTCGAACTTGCAACGATCCTGCCCACCTCACCCTCCCGAGTGCTGGGATTACAGGTGTGCGCCACCATGCCTGGCTGCAAACATGGGTTTCTTAACTATGCATCAGTGGATGCTCTGATTGGTCAGGACTCTTTTTTAATTGTTTTATGAAATGTGATCAGATTATTTTACTACCAATAGTTATACTTTCAGAAGAGTCCAGCTGTACTCATTGACTGATGATATATGAATTGTTTATCCCCAAATGTTTGCTTTGTTGATCTGCTTACTGGCCTATGTAAGGTTGGGGGAGTTACACTGTTGCTGGCACTGATATTACAGTCAAGTAACTAAGGCCTTATGTTCACATGTGATGCTAAATGCACTATTTTCCTTCCTTCTTTCTAGAACTAATGTACCTTAACTTTGCCCATTCATGTATTTACAAGAAACAAATCAAGAATTGTGTTCTGAGTATGTGGTGTATTATCTTTAAAGGAAAGAAGAGAAATGACACTTGGAGAAGATTCTCTGATTCAGAAATTCTGGTCAAAGAAGTAATATTCTTTAATTTTCTTGGAAGTATCTTAGCTGAAAAGTTCTGAAATTGGTATTACAGTATATGATAAGGGAATACTTTGGGCTGTAACCGCTGAAAATATGATACTACTTTGGAAAAAAATTGTAACACTTGTTAATAAAAACAGATCTTACGGAGTATGTCTCCAAATTGTGATTGCCACTTTAGAAACATTTAAATGATAGTTTCCCTCGAGCTTTGCACATTCCTATTCAAAGACCTCAGTGTGTGCATAGATTTTAAAAACTGCCCTTTTAGGAGGTTTAGGGAAAGAACAATCTTAATAGTATGGAAAAACAAAATCAGAAGGTAAATAAATGATCTTTATTTTCTAGTTTTCAAGGGAAATTAAACTACTGTGTTAATAAACTTTAAAAGTGTGAAGTATCATTTTCCTTTCCATAATAAAAACAAATTTTATTTCCATGTAATACTTAGTGGCTGGTACGTTTATGTTCTGTTAAGCATCGATAGCTAGTCATTGACCAGGACTAGAGTTCTGATGGCAGATAGTCTTGCTTAGTGGCCTGGAGGTTGAGTGTGTTCTCAGGAAGGGCAGCTGACCTTGTAGCTCCACACCTGGCAGCCCACGGTGGGGGGGAGCCTCATCACAGAGTCTGTGCTGGGGTAGTGATCTTGGGGTGCCTGGCAGCTCGGGTTGCTGTAGAGAAGGGTGAACGTAAACCTCCTCCCTCCTACATTTCTGAGTGCAGAAACAATGGCGTTTCAACCACTGTGGAAAGTAAATAATAGGGCCAAATTACGCTTCAGTTGCTATGAACATTTATTTCCCTATGATGTTTATGCACCTTAAGCAAAATCACAAAGTACATACGACTTTGTATTGTCTTTTTCACTATAATTATTTTTCTGCTTCATTGAAAAGTAAGGGTCAGTGATGGCAAAAATATTTGGCTTTTACAGTCACTTTCTTAAGTTGATGGGCATTTCATAACGGCACACCTGGTTGGCCTGGCCTCCAGGTAACCCTCTCTCCGGTGACGTGTATACCTCTGTTAGCAAACGTCCACCTGAGAGTGTATCCTCCAATACAGGGAAACCAGAATAATACATTTTTCTTTTTAAAATCATTAGGAGTCATCTTTAGGTATTGCTTAATGTGAAAGCTATCTTTATAAAGTTACATTTTAATATGCAGATGTCAACTGTTACTACAGAAATAAAAAGCAGTTTGAGAAATTTTATCAGCTTTAGTTTTAGTTATCACTTTGGTAGTATGCACCTAAGAAATCTATTTTGGCTATCATATTTCTCAGCACTTAAGGTGGTTTTCAATTACAGTACAATTTTTAATCACTGTGTTCCAGATATTTTTATGTCAGTTAATCTGCACAGATTTTAGGAGATGGAATTGGGAGTGGTCTTGGGATAGAACTCAGGGCCTTTGCACTGAGCTGCATCCACAGTCCTTTTTAAATTTTGAAGCCGCGTCTCGGTAAGTCACTAAGTTCCCTAGGCTGAGCTCATACTTGTGATCTTTAGCCTCAGCTGCCTACAGTGCTAGGGTGGCTTTTATTCCTTGGCGCAGTACTGGGGATTAGACCAAAAAGTGGGGCTCTACAACTGAGCCACATCCCTACCCCGTTTTGTTTTTTGAGACAGGGTCTGTCTAAGTTACCCAGACTTGCTGTCCTGCCTCGGCCTCTGTAGCTGAGGTTACAGGTAGGCACCGCCACACTTGGCTAGGGGACAGATTCTACATTGGAGGCAGGAGATGGACTGTAGATTAATGCTTCCTTTCCCTTTTGCTTTTGATTGTTTTCCTCTGGGAAGCACATCTTTATTTTGCTTGCTTTAGATCTTTTCTTTCAGGGAGCAAAACATAAAGTAACTGAAGCCTCCAGACCTTTCTCAGACATGTTTCTCTCCAGCCACTGCCCTGAGGTGTGTGTTGCCCAGGTAGCAGTGTGGGCCACATGCTGGTGACTAACCAGCATGCAGTGCATCTTGCAAGCTTTGAGAGGCTGCAGATGCCTGTTTCTCAATGTTGCCTGGCGTTAGCCCCACCGAGGAGCCCAGTGCCACAAGGTGCCGTGTGCTCCATGAACAAGTGCATTGCTTTCTGCCCAGATGGACCCCCGTTGCCGTCCCTGACACAGTGACCAGGGACTGGACTGGGCCCCACAAAGGTGGTGCTACTGCTGCCAAAGCCTGTTGGTCCAAAGGGGCAGTCACTGCCAGGTGTTGGTAGAGGGCCTGGCGGGGACGCCGTGTCCTGGAACACATGGCACAGGTGGAGTGGGCACCACCCGGCACAGCTCGGCTCTCCTTGCCCTGGATCTTGTGTGTGGCTAGCTGCCTGGAGGCTCGGATATGAAGGCCATGCAGAGGGTAACCGGCCTGACGGACCGCCCTGAAAGCCATCTGGGGACGTGTGGCCACGCATACTGCGTGGGAAGTTGGGCCCAGGGTGGGGGTGAGCGTGCGGTGTGAAGTGAGCTGCTCGGTGTCTGCGCCCTGCCGACGGCCCACGTCAGTGCGGTGGGGGTAGTTTTTCTTGTGTGTTTGCAAAGTGGAGAAACAGCATGAAAATCTGAAATTCCCACAGGAGAAAATTAAGAGTTTTGGAACACAGCAGTTGTACCCCATGGCAACACCTCTGGAGCTGAGGAGCGGTGCCCTGCACTTCTGGCTTTGCTTGTTGCCTGTGTGAGTCCTGAGCCTATCGGGTTTCATGGTCTCTGGTTTGATGCTTGGCAAATGCTGAGTATTTCTCTGCCGGCTGTGGGGGTGGGGCTGGGCGAGGAAGGGTAAGATTCTGTTGGACTGGAACACCCAAGATGTAGGGAACCCTACTGTCAGGAGGCAGAAGTAGGTGCTTGCACCTAGGTGATAGATCATTGGATCTAGAGTGTCCCAGGTGTGGTAAAGAACTAGGCATGAAGCTGGAAGAATAATAAAAGCTACTTAATTACAGAGTACCTGTATGTGTCTGTTACTTTACATAGGCTATTCACTGTCTTGTCTTCAGAACAACGTTTTGGAACACCCCACCCCACCACCAGTACTGGGGATTGAACCCAGGGCCCCTGTACTGTGCTCTGCCCCCAGCCATTTTTTCTGTTTCGTTTTTTTTTTTAATTTCAGGATTAGTACTCAGTGGCCCAGGCTCTAATTTGTGATCCTCCTGCCTCACCTTTCTAGCATGCTGGGATTACAGGGAGTGCACCATCCACCAACTCCTTCATAATTTGGAGAAAGTGGTTTGTCCAAGCTGACCATGCAGGCATCACGCCCTTGGCAGTTATGTGCTGCTGCCTTTGGAGAAAGGGTGGGGGAGGAGCAGTGCGGGAAAATGTCTTGGTGGTCTCGGTGTGGTGAGTTTGGTGTCAGGCCTTGCTGTGGTCTTGGGCACCCAGTCCTGGAAATGTAGTATTAGAGATGTGCTCTCTGGCTTTGAAAGCCCAAGAGGAGCAACACATCTAAAGCCCACAATGCAGTGGAGGTGGCTAGAAGTTGGGGTGCGATTGTGCAGTGCAGGTTGTGTATCTGACCCACATTACCAGCTGCGGGATGGTAGTGGATGGGTAGTTTTGAACCTTAAGTGTGAGTTATTACCTTGGGAGGAAGACTGTCCAAGTGACAGGAACCTGGAGCTAGGTCACAGCTCAGGCTCTGTCACTGTAGCTAGCATGACTGGTCAGCTCACTTGTGGCCCTCATTTCCTCCTAGATAGTGCAGAGGATAACTGTAGTTACTCAAGGAACTTGGGAGGTGCAGCTCTGAGCAGGGGCCTCACTCGGGGGGCACACTTAGCATCCCCAGCCACCCCACCCCAAAAGGGTACAGCTCAAAAGAGCAGGCATTGACTCAAATCATGCTCAATAGATGGTATCAGAATATATATAACAGAAACTGGCAGATGTCTGATTATTTGGGTTAAAATTAAGATGCAGATAGTATTTGGCTTGTCTCCATTTTCGAAGTCATTAACCTGTTCTGCAGCGCACAGTATTATCTGACTATGCAGCAGACTTTTGTCCTACACCTGCAGAGGATCAGCATGCACGCATTCGGATCTCAACTGCTCCTGACAGGTGCCCGAGAACGGGTGGTGGAGCCTCTCCACAGCACAGCCATCACTCCAGGGCCTTCTGAGTTTGACTCCTCTAACCTTGCAAGATGCTGAAAGCCTGGGAGAATCTTTAAAAATCACAGTCTTTAAAAAAAAGAAAAATTAGTCTTTGTCCTTTCATCAGGTAGGACGGCGCCCCAGAATTAAAGCATTTTAATAGCAGCTTAATGATAAAAGATGACCTTGAGGTGGAGAATGAGGAAACACTTCAGAGGCAGAGGCATTCTTGTAGGTAACTGACCTGTTTTAGAAAATCCACATTTAGTTTTTGAGATTACAGTAGCACCTCTCCCATCTGCATTTTCCTGTTTCAGTTACAATCGGCTGAGGTTGAAACATTGAAATTGTTGTTCTTAAGTTTAAGATGGTGTAGAGTTCTTCCACCACTTTTAGTTGCACTCGGTTTAAGCGTGAAAATACTGAGATTCCAGAAGTAACCAGTTCCGTAAGTTTGAAAACGTGTGTGGCTCTGAGGAGCATGCAGAGGAGCTCGTGCCATCCTGTTCTGTTGCATCTGCTGTCAAGTCACCCTTTACCACTGGAGTCACTAGTAGATGTCTCAGTTACCAGCTGCCACCGCATCGCAGGACTCGTGTGCAGGGGCCCTTATTTTACTTAATGGCCCCAGACTAAGAGTAGTAACTCAGCAGAGTTAATCCAAGTGTAAAGTAGGCGCTGCATTCGATGACATTGCTCAACTGTTGGCCAGTGTCGGTGTTGAGCACGTGTAGCATAGGTGAGGCTAAGAAGGATGCTCTGTGGGTTGGGTCCCTGACATGGTCTCAGTATTTCAGATTATGATGGGTTTATCAGGACGTGACTAAGTCAAGCAGCATCAGCATTTGAGGGTTCAGTACTGCTTATGGTTTCAGACATCCTCTGGGGGTCCTGAGACGGATCCCCCATTATCAGGGAAGACTACTGTATGGGAGTTTGGAAATTATAGAAGAGTGTATTATGGGAAAATTTCCAATATCTCATGCGCCAGGGATAACTTACAGCCTTTTAAGTGCCTTTGTGTGTGTGTGTGTGTGTGTGTGTGTGTGTACACACATTTAATGTCAGATTTAGTATAAATGAGTAGTATGAAAATCACCTTGGCTGTTTTATAAATCAATCAAAATTATTTCAAAAAAATTTATTTTCTTCCCCAAAATAACTCGAAGTTGTAAAAAAAAGAATAAAAGGCACAAGACTAGAATAGAAGATACTTGTATACTGATGGCTAGCAATTGGGCAGCCTCTCATTTCTGTCACTTGCGCCACCCCCCCCACTTGCATGTATATTTGTGTAAGTCTTGTACATGTGTATTCATGTGTACATGTGCATGTATGCACATTCTCACAGGTGCATAGATAACCTTCCCACATACCCATGTTTTAATTTCTCAAGCCCATCTGAGACTAAATTGCATATATCAGATTATGTGCACATATTGTCCCTGACCTTCTTTCATAGGTATTTCTGAAGAACAAGACTTATTTCCTTATATGATTGCAGTATAGTTACCAGCTTTAGTAAATTGAAGGTTTTCACACTGTCGGCCCCCACCCTGCTCGGCCCTGGGCTAGACTGACTGAGTCCTGTCATCCACAGCACCTTCCTCTTTCAGAGCAGGAGCTGACTGAGTTTGCATGTTGCATTAGTCGGCGTGTCTCTCGTCTCTTCATCTGGAATAGTTCCCCAGCCTTACACTTGCTAAAGAATACAGTCGCCTGCTGCCTTTTTATCAAACCATTTCTCATCTGCGCATTCATTGCATTGGTTCTTGCAGACAGAATATGCCATCCTTGGGAGCATGTTGCAGACACCCATGACTCATCTACCCCTAGTTGTGGGGAGGAGGACCCATGCTGAGGCTGAGGCCAAGCCAACTGCCAGGGCAGAAGTGCTGGCTTTGTTAGGGTTTGGCCCTCGGGCAGGTTCAGTATCAGTGTCCCTGTGTCTTGGTTACTTTTCTCTTGTTGTTGAGACAAAATACCTGATGCCCAAAGTGAAGGAAGGAGAGGCTTATTTCTTATAGTTGTAGGGCTTTCAGTCCATGCTCAGCTGGTTCCAAGGCAGGGTGGCATGGCTGAGGGGCAGCCGTTAACTGCGGCTGCAAGCGGCACAAGCAAACTGCTCAAAAAAGGGGAAAAACAGACCTGCTTCTCAGCCTTACTTTGTATGCTGGCTCCACCCCTGGGCGGGTGCAGAACTCACACCACCAATCCCAGCACTAGACAACGAATCAATCACAAATGCTAGATTCAGCTGTTTCCATAACTACATGAGGCTTGGGGGGGCACCTATCTACAAACCCCATTTCCTCTCCTGTAAAAGAGGGTTTAAAAAGCCCTGATGAGCACCTTGGAAGGTTGGTGTGGATTCAGTGCATTAACATGGCAGGGCCGAAGATCACACACCAAGCACACATCGTCAGTGTTGATCTCACCTGTCCTGTGGTATAATCATTGCTGTTCTTGTGAAAAACTTAAGAAAATAAGGTCTGGGAGTGCTCAAGGGCAGTGTGCATTCCTTAAGCTCACACAGGTGTTCTCTGGAGACACACTGTGCGCTCCTTACAGTGCCTTTGTGGTTTGCCAGCTCTGTTGTAAGCACGCCTGATTTCTGATTGCCATGGAGGCATGGTGAGGAGGCCACTCGGGCTGAGGTGACCCGGAGGCCTCCCACCTCTCTGCCTTGAGCAGTGTGTGCTGTTGGTAGGGCCCTTTGTCTCCAAGAGGTGGAGCAGGACTTGCTCTCCTGGAACCCAGCGACCTTGCATCACCAGACAGAACAGATCTGAGTGTTTATAGAAAGCATTTGAAGCTTATAAGTGTAAAAATACTGCAAATTTCCAAATCTCCCAGTCTGTTCTCAGGCATTTTGGTACAATCTGAAGCTGTCTTTCTGTAAGGTGGTTTCATGAGTGTTTGCTTGGAGCAGTGACTGTGGAGGAGCAGCACATCCTCTCTCCCCCTTTTGGATCAGACTTCTTTCCTGTACTCTGGAGAGGTGCAAGAAACTTCCTCTCCAACTCTGGTTCCCCCCTACCCTCATTTGCTTACTCACAATGGACCCAGGTCTGTAACAGTGTCAGGTGGCTTACCTGGGGAGAGGGTTTGAGAGGCACTGATTTTATCCATTGCTTTGCTAGGGGACCCCAGCTGCCTGGAAGCCTGGTGCTGCTAGGTGAGAAATGTGCAGCAGTAGACCTGTTGTGCGCAGGTGCCGGTCCAGGCGATGCTGCCTGCTTAGGATTCCTCACCAGGTGCAAACACACCTTTGTATTGCACCTAGACTTTATCCCCTCTGCTTTCTGTAGTTCTACGTGATTTCCTTCTGGGTAACTATTGAGAATATCAAAGATGACTACAAGTCATCTAGAAACAGCACACACTTACTGTCCTAAAACTTGTCTCTGGCTGAACATCTGCAGGGCTGTGTGCTCCTAGGGACTCCCACGGAGAATCACATCCTCGCCTCCCAGCTGCCATGTTCCCCAGCCTGGTCTCCTTCCTGCCACATGAGTGCCTCAGTCTCCTTCCCCTGACCATGACCCCTGGGAGGATGCTGGCCCCTGAGAACTACGACGCTCACAAAATCACATCTGCACAGAGCAGGGTGATGTCCCGGGTTCCAGAGAGTGGTGTGGGTTTGGAGCTGTAACCTTCCTTTGACCACAGGAGCCCTTGTGTTCCCACCCTGAATTCTCCAGGTTGGACTCCACATTGCATCAAAGGCAGTCGGTACATCCGTTTGGCTCAGGGCCTGGGAAGTATCCCAGGCAGAGCCAGTGAAACAAGTCAAGCCTCACCCGCAGCTGAACGGGTTCTGTGTCCTTCCCTGTCAGTCCAGGCTCACATTCTGTTCAGAGTTCACATCCTCTTAAAGATTCAGGACAGTAAAATTGTGCCAATGTTGCACTCAGCAGTGCTCTATGCCAACACCTACTCCGACGGCATCTTACCCTCTGTTGAGTTCCCCACTGAAAGGCCACTGGCTTCCAAATCAGGGACTCCTGCTGTCCCACTGGGAATGTGCAGGGCCTGGCTCTTTCTCCTCTTCTCTTGCGAGCCCGTCGTGTGGAGGGCAGGGCCGAAGAGGTTGGAGTTGGGGTCCCTGCGGGAGGACACGTCAGCTTTCCCACCCTTCCATACCAAGTTTTACTCTTCTGCTCCCCCCAAATCCTGCTAGTTCCCCAAATCCATTGCATGCAGGGAGTAGACAGCGCCGCTCTCTGTGCTGAGGGAGGATTCAGGATTGAAGACATTCAGAAAAAGATTGCATCTACACCAAATTTGTGCAGACATTTCTCTTGTTATTCCCCACGCAATGCAGTGTAACAGTGGTCTGCACAGCATTTGCATTGTTAGTCATTTAGTGACGACCTAAAGCACACGGGAGCATGTATGCATGCATGTGCCAGCACTTCTGTGAAGGGACCAGAGATCTGAAGATCTTGGAATCGGGGGTCTTGGAGGCACTCCGGATGCCAAGGGATGAGTGTGTGCCCCAAACTGAGCTGCGGTCTTCCCTTGGTCCCTTCAGTCTGCCCTTAGGACAGGAGACAGAGGTGAGAGGGAGCCGCAGAGCCTTCCTTGTTTCCTTAGGAGTCCGTGGGGCCCTTGTAATGCCTGCCCCGCACTTCTCTGCAGGCCTGGTTTCCCTGCAGGCTAAGCCAGGGACATGGGTGTTTGTCCTGCTTACCCGGGGACGTCCAGGATGACCGAGATGCTGGCCAGCAGAAATCACCCGCACCAGCCTGTGTTTTTGGGGAGTCCTGAGCAACTCTCTTGTACTCGACTCCATCATCTGATTTGGATGCTTTCTGTGGCCTTGATTTGGAACGTTGGGTCAAAATTACACAACAGTAATGGTGACAGAAATTTTATTGATTTGAAAAGAGGAATCGCCTCGTTCTGGATTTTTCAGGATCATCGAGCTGAGCGTCAGTCCTCCTGAGGAAGGCCTGGGTGGCCGGCTCCCTGCAGAATGACCCTCCTGGCGGGGACTTCAGCGTGCTTTAGGGAAACCTGTGTCTTCCAATTCCACCATCATGTGGAATGTGTGGCTTGACATTTCTCTTTGTCCATAAACTGTAGGCAATTGAGCTAAATCATTTTTTCTTATGAAATTCTCTTTAATATCAACCCTGAGATTTTAACTGTTGCGATATGAGATGTGATTGAAAGATAAGGTGAATGTTTTAAAAAATTGTTACAGTGAAAGACGTTGCCAGTAATCCCCCTCAAAATCTTCCCCTTCGCTTCACACACTTACCCCATTGTCCTTGCCACTTCGTGCAGCAGCTCTGGAAGTCCTTTCCTGAGCGTCTTCAGTTGCACCGTTTTGGCTGCCTCAGTGTCCTGAATTGATTCAAAATGCTCTCCTTGCATGTTCACTTTGACTCTGGGGAAGAGCCAGAAGTTGTAGGGTGCCTGTCTGGTGAATAAATTGGGTGAGGACATGCTGTGACATTTTTAGGGGCCCGTCTTTCCATTGGATGGCACTTGGCAGCGGTAGTCACCATATTTTTGATCACAACTTGTAAAGACACTCAGAAAAGAGGATTTCCAGAACTGCTTGAGGAAGGGGCCAGGCTGATAGGTAAGTGTGTTCAAAGCAAGGGAGAGGACTTTCAGGGGGACTCGTGGCAGTATGTCTTTTACTGTAATAATTTTAAAAAAATTAAACATTAACTGTATAATTTGATCACCCCTTGAATGTTTGAAATGGAATCACAAGCATGTGTTCAATTCTACTATCACCTGTGCTTAGAGATTCTACTTTTAGGTTTTCTAAAGCCAGGTACAGCAGTGTTTCCCCCCATTTTGGGGGTGTTTCACATTCCCTGGAGATGCCTGAACCTCTGGATCGTTTAAACTCTCTGTATCATGATTTCCCTGTACATACACATAGCTGGCATTTAATTCATAAATAAGGCACAGTAAGGTAGTATTGTAATCCAAATATTGACTGTTGTAATCCAAATATTGTAATCACATTTCCAGTCTTCCTCACAATCCAGAAAGTTATATTTCTAATTCCATTGAAACGTTACTGGAATTCCAGCAAGTTAATTCCAATCTACCACCTGCAGTGCAACCTACAAGAGTAAGGACACCAAGATATATTCAAAGTTAAGGGCAGCCAAGGGGTCCTAAGTTCGGTTCAAGTGAGGATA